>JAASGD010000737.1:0-17173 GCA_023334115.1 Globisporangium megalacanthum | reverse complement strand
CGGTTGCTGATGGTGGCGTCCCGGTCACCAAGCTCGCGCTCGACTACCGACTGCGCAAGTTCTCGGAACACACTGGTCGGAGCTACGGCGGCCTGAAGAAGGTGACGTCCCTCGACGCTGCGAACGAATTCGACGTTGCTGCGAAGAGCGCCAGCTCGATATCGAGGCGCTGGACGTCGACGAGAAGAGAAGAGAAGGCGTACTTTGTCGCGTACACTAGCGACACGGTGCGCAACCCCATCGACCCACGGGATGTATGTTGATGGTAGGATGACGCGTGGACCTGAGCTAGTACACTTGAAGAGAAGTGTAGCGAGCGACGTAGGTCAGCGTCCGTCACGTCGGGATTGCGTATGAATGGATGCGATGTCGACCTTGACACGCACCAAGTGTCGTCCATGTCGGTCCGCGACTGTTTGGGACCACACGAAACGTGCCGAAAGCACTTCACCCAGAGCTGAACGAAGGCGGCTGTGACGCTGGACTGTCACTGTGCAGGACGCGGTGAGTAACATGGGCAAGAAGCGGACCACAGGAGCGCACAAGCCAGCGACGGACGAGAACAACGGGTCCGGTGGGCTCGTGCCCGGCTCGACACTCGAGGACTACTTTCACAGCAAGCAGTTTGCTGCTCGCAGCGACGCACCAGTATCCAAGCACCTGCTCGTGGGTTCGCCAATGAACAACGCTATGGCAGTCGAGAGAGTACAGGACGGTGACGAGGTGGAGGCGGGCGAGAGTAAGGCCGATGCGGACGACCCAGAGCTGACGGCGCCACCTCGAAGTCGTCCCGACGACGCCAAGGTCAGCGACGGCGACGACACCAAAGAATGTGATGTTGATGACGCCGTGGACGTGACGGAGCGTGGAGATGCGGCCGTTGGCGTCCATGCCGACGACGCCAAGGCGCTGAGCAACCACGACGAGTACGAAGATGACTACGAGTCCGAGTCATCCAACCCGGACGCGAGCGTCGCCGGTATGACGCTCAGCGACTACCTCCACGCCAAGGAGGCAAAGAACGTCAAAGATAACGTACCGGATGACGACGCGGCAAGAGGACCCAAGCAGATGAACAAGAAGCTGCCACACGAGTCGGTTGGTCACGCTGCTGCTGCTGCGCCAAAGAAACTCGGCCACGCTGTTGTTGCTGCTGGTGTCGCGAAGAAGGCGAGTGCGTCACTCACGCTGGTCAGTGGGATGTCGCTCGACCACTACCTTGGCACAAGTGCGAACGACGAGACCGGCGGCGAGCTGGACGACAGCAACGCAGACTGCAAGTCGCCCACATGGAAGCGGAAGAAGAGCAAGCACAAGACGAGCGCCAAGTCGCTGCTGTCCAAGCCGGTAGCAGCAGGAGGAAGCGGAGGAGCGGTCGGGAGCAGCACAGGCACGCTCGCTCTCGCGCAGGACGACCACACGACGCCGTTCATGAAGCGACAGACAAAGAAGCTCCGGGCGAAGCTACGACAGCAGCCGACTGGGAGCGTCTCGAAAGCCATTCTACTAGCAGACTCGAGTGTGACGACGATCAGTAGCACTCACTCGCTGCTGCTGCAGCCGCGAGCGTTGAAAGACAGGAAGAAGCTTTCGCCACACGCCCACCCACTGCCGAAGCTCATCGCGTCCTCGTCAGCTACCCACGTTTCCGTTCACGATGCCGGCGACGAGAGCGACAGCAGCGGAGAGAGCGAGAAGAAGCTCCCGCCGCTTGGACACCACTAGCCTCCTAACGTTGTCGAACTCTCTCTCTCTCTCGTCAACGGGTCTGCCTCTGGCGGCTGCTGTGCTGGACTACCCACCCACCCCCTCCATCCCACCATCACGTCGTCTCTCCACCGCATCCTACGGCTTGAACGGGCCCTTCGCTTCAAAGTACGCGAGCGTGAACGCGGCTTTCGCGCGCGAAATGTTGTACGCTGGGTGCGTCGGGACGAGCAGATTGCTCGCGTCGCCGAGCACGACGGGCTCGCCTTTGCCGGCGCCGTGCTGTGCGACAGAGAGTCCACTGAGGCAGTAGCACGAGTGGTAGTGGTCGCGCGGCTTCCCCGGCTTGTCCCGTAGCCCGCCCTCGATCTGCTGGCAGCAGAGGAGGATGTACTGCTGCAGCTGCGCTTGGTGGCACTGGTACTCCGCGTGACCACCACTCAGCGTCTCGAGCGCGTCGCTGATGAGCGCGGGGAGCGCGCCTTGCCAGAAGCTGTAGCAGCCATCCACGAGCTTGTTCGTGCGGCCTTGGTACCCACCTTCGAACGGCATCTGCCGGTTCGTGAGCCAGTGCACGAACGAGGCGAGGTCGGCGATGCGGTGGACGCTCTGGAGCACCCAGAGCGTCGCGACGGCGCAGAACGCGTACCCACCGTGCGCTTCGTTGCCGGGCTCGCCACCGAACCCGCCTTCGTACGTCTGGCACGCCACGACGTACTCGACGACACCCTGTGTGAGCTCGTCCGTAAGAATCCCAAACAGGCTTGCAATCGAGATGACGCAATACGTTACGCGCACGTCGACTTCGCTGCAGAAAATGTCCGACAGATAACGCAATCAGTACTCCACCACCTTCCACGCCAATGACTGAGTTCCCAATCAACGCACGACCGCACCCGCCGTCGTGTGCTGCGAATGCACCAGACGCGTGCTTGCGCTGCATGAAAAACCGGTAGAGCGCGTGGCGGTCGACTGCGTCCAGCGCCTCGGGCGTCCCGATCGTCGCGAGCGTGAGACACGACGCGTAGCTGGTCGCTGTGTGGCCGAGCTGGGCGGGTCCGCCGCCAAAGCCGCCGCCCTCGTCGTTCCAGAAGTGCTTGATCGTCGCTGTTGGCCATCATCATATGTAGAGGGGGTGGGGTGAGCATCCGCTTGCTAGTCAGCCAGCCCCTGGTAGAACAAGAGAAAACCGCAGCGCTCACAGATGGTGCGCTCAATGTACTCGACTGGGAACGCGTCCAGCAGCTCCAACGCATGGAGGATCCAGTAGCAAATCCACGGCCGGCTGATCGTGTACACGTGTGCATCAGCTCATGATGTACACAACCACAGAGCCACACAACCAACCACACATATGTACCTGGCGTCGAGTGAGACGAAGCCAGAGGACAAGCGCAGGAGCCCACGGCGTAGGAAGTCGGCGTGTTTGCTGCGCATGAGCAGCGGCTGCGTATGCATCCATTGAGCGTGAGAAGCGGGCCCGGATTGCACGAGAAAGGACCCCACTGCGACGCACGCACGTCGAGCTCAGCGTTCACGAAGCCTGCTTCCTGCAGCTGCGCTTGCTGGTCGGGCGGCAGCTCGTCGAGCGGGAAGAAGAACATGGCGCAGCTTTGCTCGCACTCGAACTGGTCGCGGTACGTGCGCGTGGCGATGCCGTCGCTGCGCACGTGCGCGGCCTCGAGCGTCTCGAGGGTCTCGGGCTGCGCTTTCGTGGGCATCGCTTTCGGGTCCAGTATCAACAGAGGATACTGTGAGGAATGGTGTCGCGACTCTGGTATCAGGCTGTGTGAGAGTGCCTGAAAATGCTGTGTCGTAGTACCTCTGAAACATAGTATTATGCCGCCTCACTCTCGGAGCTTACTTTTCGAGAGGATACACCGATAGCATGCAAGCTCGAAACCTCCAGCAGTGGCAGCCACCAGTCGTTGTTGATTGGCACTCTTGGCATCGCTTCGCACACTCGCATTCCTATCCAAGTCGTTCGTTGGTTGCTTGCTGCCTGTCGCTATGATCCGCGCCCGGCGACTGCTTGAGACGGCACGCCGCAGCCAGCAGCTGGTCCTCGCCCACGGTGCCGCCGGCCGCTCCTCGGCACCGCCACGCACAGCGCTCCACCAGCCGCGACTCCGAAACCACACGGCTGCACCACCGCTCGTGCGCTGGCAAAGCACGAGCGCTGCTACGAGCACGGACCTCGACGCCCTCCGCAGCGAACTCGCTGCGTGCTGCGACTCGGGCAACTGGCGCCAGGCGCTCAAAGTGCTCGACCGCATCGACAAACGCGGGTTCCCGCTCGACGCGCACATGTATGAGCGCACGATCGGCGCATGTGCGCGCATGGGCAAGGTCGAGGTGCTCCCCGGGCTGCTGCAGAACATGCAGGTCGACGACATTTCGCCCACGAGCGCTACAGTGGACTACATTGTGCAAGCATACTTGGCGCGCGAAGAGTGGGCGCGCATTGTCGAGCTCGCAGTGGACGTGACGACGAACGGCGTGCCGCTCTCGACCGCCGCGTACCACGCAGCGATGGAAGCGTGCGGCCAGACGCGCGAAGCGGAGAGCGCCAAGGTCATCTTCTCCAACATGTGGAAGCACTGCGGCGTGAGCGTCGACGCGAGCCAGTACGCGACAACGATCCGAGCGGCTGGCATGGGCGGTCGGCCGGACATTGCGGTCACGGTCTTCAACACGATGGAGACGAAAGCCGGGCTCGTGGCCGACGAAGACGTGTTCAGCCAGCTCATTCGCGCGCAGATTGTGAACGGCGCGCTGCCGCAGGCGCTGCACACGTTCGCGACGGTGAACGCACGCAACGTGGCGCTCGACGAGTCGATCTACACTGCGACGATCGACGCGCTCGTGACGAACAAAGACTACTGGCAAGCCGGCCAGCTCTTTGAGCAAATGGTCGCGCACGGGCTCGTCCCGTCCGGCTTTTGCCTCGGCCGCGTCATGCTCGCGTACGTGCGCACGAACAAGAACAACGTCGCGCTCGCGTGCTGGCGGAAGATCATGGACCGGCACGAGCCGGCGCCGTCGATCAAGCGGTACACGCGCCTCGTCAAAGAGCTCGCCGCGACGAGCGACAGCAAGCTCACGCTCGCGGTCTTTGAGTACATTAGCGCTACGTTCGACCCGGCCGACATTCGCGACCCGACGTACTCGCTCGCGATCCGCGCGAACGGCCGACTCGGACGGACGCAAGAGGCCGTCGACCTCTTTGACGCGTTCGTCGCACGGCGAGCAGCCGCTGACCAGCCGCTGCCACGGTCTGCGCCCATCTATCTTGCTGTCTTTAACGCGCTCTCGCGGGACTCGAGCCGCGACCCGAGCGAGAATACGCGGGACGCGAAGCGCGTCTGGGCGGTCATGCGTGCGAACGTGCCGGTGATTCTCCCGCCTGCGTACGCGAGTCTGGCCGGTGTGTTTGCTGCAAGCGGCGAGTTGGGACTCCTTGACGCGCTCTTGGACCAGGCTCGCGGTCTTGACCGCACGGTCGACGGCATTGACGTGAGTGCGATTGAGTTCGCAGCTGCGAACAGCGACAATGACAACGACAACAGCGACGACGAGATGGAAGCGTTGCTGGCGAAGCACGCGCACGAAGTGAACGACGTCGACGACGCGTCGGACCTGCACGACCAGATGCTCTTCAACGGCGTGATCAGCGGCTTCTCGAAAGCGCGCGAAGACCACTCGGCGCACATCACGTCGTACCTCCAGCTCATGAAAGCGCGTGGGCTCCCGATCACAGACTCGGTCATCCGTGCGAGCACCGACGCGTTCATCAAGTTCCGCAAGTGGAAGCACCTGGAAGCGCTCGTTGACTATATCGACTTGGCCGCGCTCCCGCAAGCCGACTTGTGCTTGGGCGACACGATCTCCAAGCTCCTTGAAGCCGAGATGTGGGGCCCTGCGCGGCTCTGGATCGCGACTGCCCACCGCCTCGGTGTCCACGCGCCGATCCGCGACAAAGTCACCGTGTTGCAGCGGCTGAGTGCGCTCGGGTCGGACGAGTGGCGGATCGCGTACGCGCTTGCGCTCGAGACGCTGAGCTTCAAGCAGCTGTCGATGGAGAACGCAGAGAGCGTGGCCGAAGCCATGGTGGTGTGTATCACGGGCGGACGGGCGGACCTAGCGCTCAAGCTCTTTGAGCGCACCGTGAACCACCACAGTCGACACGCTGGCAACCTGACTGCTGCGCCACTCCCGCTGCGCATGTTCAAGGACGCCATTCTGGCGCTCATGCGCGAGCCGACCACGCACGCGGACGCGTTCAAGCGCAACATCCGCCAGGCGGAAGCTGTGTGTGCACAGATGCTGCAGCAACACAGCAAAGCGCTCGACGGCGACGCGCTCTCGATCGCCATCTCGATCAAAGCCACGGTCGGCGACGACGACGACGTCATGGCGCTATTCGAGACGATGCAGCGGCTCGGACTCGCGCCCAACTCGTACGCGCAGAACGCGGCGCTCGCTGCGTTCGCACGCGCCCGGAAGGCCGACAAAGTCGCCGAGATCCGCGACGCGCTGGTCGCGGCGTGTGCGGCGGACGCGACGTTCGTGCCGGACCATAACGTGGTCCGGTCGCTGCTCTTCTCGCTCGCGATCCTCGACGAAGAGAGCACGACCGAGCTCCTCGCGACGGCGGAGGCGCTGCCCGAGTGTCCGCGAGAGCTCGTCGTGCGCGTTTTGCTGCAAGCGAACCGCGTCGACCACGCGGTCGAGCTCGTCGACGCCACGGTGTCGTCGTTCATGTTCTCAAAGCTCATCGCGCGCATCTGCGACACGCGCCGCGGCCACGACCCGCTCACGGCGCTCGCCCTCGTGCTCAAGTACGTGCGGCTGCACGGCCTCGCGCAGATCCAGCCGACGAGTCTCGTGCTCAAGGTCGCGAAAGTGCTGGTCGCTCACGGCCACTTGGCGGAAGCCGGGCACTTGCTCGGCTTGTACGCGGACCCGGACGGCGACGTGCTACTGAAAGACATGAAGCCGTACTTCCAGCAGGAAGTGATGGAGATGCTGCTCTTCATCTACGGCGAGCAGCGGCAGTTTGGACCGCTCGGCCAGCTCTTTGAACGCCCGATCCTCGCCTTCCCGCTCAACGTGCACCACTACGAGCTCGCGATGGAGTACGCAGTCCAACCCGCGAGTCCAGCGAAAGCCGCGAAGCTCACGAAAGCCGCCGCGAGCGCGCAAGAGGCCGCCGGGGCCGCGCAGTGCCTCCGCCTCTTCGAGTCGCTCCGCCAGCAGTTTGTCAAGCCGAACGGCGCAGTCTACGTCTCGGCGCTCCGTGCGTGTGTCAAGCTCGCGCTGCTCGAGACCACGGGCCAGCGTGTGCTCGAAGACGCGCGCTCGCAGGGCTTTGACGCGATGGTCCGCGCGGAGCTCGTGGCGCTGGCGACCGCTGCGCTCGCTGAGCGGGAGAGCGCCCCCGCGGTCGCGAGCCTCCTCCGAGAGCGCGAGAGTGTGGACGAACTGGCGCAGGTCGCCGTGTTCTGCCACCGGAACGGCGTGGCGGTGAGTCCCACGCTGGCGACGAAGCTGCTGGCACTTGAGGCGCTCTTGCCCAAGAACGCGGTGAAAGAGATCAAGTTCATTGCTGGCGACGTGACGGCGACACCGACGGCGATGGCGTCTGGGGCGGGGAAGCGGCCGGCGCGAAGCACGAGCAGCGCTGCGGGCGCTCGCTGGAGCGGCGACCTCTTCCTCGAACCGCTCGCAGACGAGTGAGGGAGCCGAGGAGGGTGGTTGGGTATGTATCGGAGGGGGAAAGAGTGAAGGAATGAACCACGGTTGCGAGGACTTGACGCTTGGTAGTCAGTACCCGCTCGTCCAGTCCACTGTGTACTGCAGTGGCGTGTCGCCGGCTAAGAACGTCTCGAGGTTCGCGACAAAGACCGCAGCGACGTCCTCTGGGAAGCTCACGGCCGCTACGTGCGGCGTCACGTGCACGCGCGGGTGCGTCCAGAGCGCACTCGCGAGTGGCAGCGGCTCGACTTCAAACACATCGAGCACTGCGTGCGACAAGACGTGGCAGTCGAGGGCGTCGAGGAGCGTGCGCTCAGCGATGACGCTCCCACGGCCGACGTTGAGGAACGCCGGCTGTTTGGCGCTGCACACCGCGAGCACGTCATCCGTGAGCAAGTGGAACGTCGCCGCTGTGCTCGGCAGGACGCTCACGAGGATGTCTGCAGCTGCGAGCGCGTCCTGGAGGTCGTCAGTGACGCGGTCTGCTACTGCACTGGTGGGGTTCGTGTTGGTGAGACGGCGCTTGAACCCGACGACGTGGAACCCGGCAGCTTTGAGCAGCTTCCCAATGCCCTGGCCAATGTCGCCAAAGCCCAGGACGCTCACAGTGAGCGAGCGGAACGGCCGGTACTGGAGCTCTTTCGCGTCAAGGAACTTGCGCTCCAGCGCGACGATCCAGCTGGTTGGGGACAGACAGACAGACGCCCATGCATTCCCATGAGTCGCATAGGCCACGATGGATGCAAGCAGCAGTGCTCCATCTCTACGCACCCGAGCACATACTGCGCCATAGCAACTGGCATAACGCCACCCGCGCGCGTGAGTGTGAACGCTGGCTTGCACGCAGACGTGACGTTGGTAAGCGTGTCGGACGGCGATGCCGCCAGTAGCCGCTCGAACGCCTCGACGCCCGCGAACGTCGCTTGCACCCACTGCACGCGGCTCAGTAACTGCTGCTGGTGCGTGGGCAGCGCGTGCGCACGTGTAAGCAGCAGTGGCGCCAAGACTGCCGCGTCTCCGAGCACCACGTGCGCGTGTTCGAGCGCCTCCTGCTGCGACGGATCAAGCGACCAAAGAGACGCCTTCGGTGGTTGTGAATGCGATGGTGGCGAGATGTCGACGATCTCGAGCGTGCGAGCGCGGAAGAGCTCGGCAGCGGCGCTAGATCCGGGGTTTAGCGAGCTCAGGCGCTGGCGCACAGCGTCGGCCATGCCCTGGATAGACGATACCACGGGCACGCGAATGGGGACCATGGCTTCGGAGAAGGAGAGATGGAGGAGGTTGATTGGAGGTCGTGATGGAAGTATTCGAGTTGAGTTTGGAAGGAAATCTATTCGCTACTGGTTGTGCAAAAAATGTTCCTACTGAAAGGCTTGGAGTAGAGTACTCTTCTGGAAGCTGTCCCCTCCTGTGTCGTCCGTGTCGTTGCTGATCAGTTCCTCCACTCGTTTTCGCGTTGTTGCACCGTGTTCCGTGTCTGCCGTGTCAAGCGTGTACGACGCCTTGCTGTCCATTGCCGTATTCGCCAGTAGGTCCGCCATCTTGTTTCGTTCTCTCCTCACGTGTCGCCAGGTGATCCACCCGAACCGCCGGCTCAGTGCGTGCACTCGCTGCGCTGTGGCACGTAGCCCTGCTGCGTGTACCGTTGCCCGTCCCTGCATCTGCCGGATAATCATGTTGCTATCCCCTCTTACTTGGAGGTGGGTCGCTTCGTTGTCCGTTCTCCTCCACGCGAGCGCCATCCCCTCCTGGAGAGCTTCATACTCCCCGACGTTGTTCATTTGGTCTGATCCTTGGTACTAGTGCCCGCAGCTGTCGAGTTGCCAGCGTTGCCCTTGATATCTCTTGAGGAGGACCGATCCGCTGCCGCACGGCCCAGGGTTGCCCCGTGCACCCCCGTCGAACTGCAGCCTCGCTTCCTTCCACTCCTTCGTGGTCGTCGTCGCGGTTGCGTGCTCCAGCACATGTACGCACTGCCCGAGCGCGATTCCTTCCGCTCTGGTCTCCCGCTGTCTCGTCCTGTGCTCGCTAACTGCTCTGGCCTGGCGAATGCCAGCGTTCCAGGCGAGCTCTGCTACCTCCGCTGGCGTTCTGTCGAGCCCTCTGTGTACCGTGTCGTTTCTCAATTGCCACAGCGTTGGACCGTTGTCAGCACGAACCAGGCTTGATCCAGAGCTGCCGCGTGTGCCTCAGTCGCAAATCCGAATTGGTCTTGAATCACTCTCACAACACCCGGGATGCCGTTGGCGCGCTCCTGGAGGTGGGCAGTTGTTGTGCTGCCGCCATGAGCTCGGCTTGCGCTTCTCCAACGTGTCGTACCAGCGTCCAGCGTTCTAGTAGCTTCGCCCAGGTAGCTCGTGCTCGGGTGCATTCCCACATCAGGCGATGGAGATTTTCCTTCTGCCTCCTGCATCCTGCCTTGAGGGGGGACTCGCTCGTTGCCAACCGCCCCGGGTGGTACAGGTTCAGCTGGTGTACGCACAGGCGGTATACCACCCATTGTTGATAATGCGTCACACTGTCGCGCTGTCTCCAGACTTGCGCCAGAGATTGCTGTTGTTCGTAGCTGTGCCACTCCGCCCGTTGCCGCGCCGTCTCGATCTTCTCGACTGCTGCTGTCCGCTTTGGCTTCACTAGTTGCTCCATCAGTGCCTGCTTGCGCTGCTTGTCAAGCGCTTGGAGGAGGTGTTTTGCGTGGATGTCGCCTTCCACTCGCCACAGCACCTCGGATGTCAGGGGTGCGCCTCGAATATCACTCCCGCTTCATCCTCCGCTGCGTCCAAAGTCCTAACGTCCTGTTGCGTGCCGTGGTCTGTGCTGCCGCCGAGGACTTTCTATCTCAGCCCGTCTCGTTCTCGCCGTAGTGCTACAAACTCCTTGCTGCCAGCTCTTGTCCCGATCACCACTCCGAGCCCGTTCGTCCTCCACTCGTACTGGTGTTTCAACTTTGGTGCGTTCCACAGCCGCAGGGTTGGGTCGATTGCCAACCGCTGTTCGATCTCGAGTGGGGAACCGTTGACTACGATGCAAAGCGCCCACTCCACCAGCTGCTCATGTCGTCGCCGTGTCTGTCTCTTGCCGTTCAGCCTCGGCTGAAACGTCCACTCGCATTCGCTTACTCGGGTAAGTCCGATCTCTACCAAGCGGCACTGACAGAGCTGTGTGAACTGGCGCTCCTTCAGGCGTTGGTCTTCCATGTTCACGATCCAGGGGTTGTCGGCCCACTCAAACGCGGGCCAAAGCTCACGATCTCTCTCGACTGGCCCAACTTCTGGTGGTGCCGCCGTCCGGAGCCGTGCTCGTCCCGTGGGGTCCCACAAAACCGTGGCTTCAAGCCGGACAGCTGACAGTGCCGCCTTGACTTTGTCGCTCCAGCCCTGCGATCGTGTGTGCTGCCGCGTCCAGTGCTTCGCGATCAGCTCCACCCGTTCCACTTGAACGTTCACTCGCGCCGCTGCTTTGGGTGTCCGCCACTTCCACCCAGTTGCCGGTGCGTTGTTCGTTGCTCCGCCGCCTCCTTTCGTGAGCACGTACTGCCAACTCTGCTTGTAGACGCTGTCGTCCGTGAGCATCCACGTCGTCGCTCTCCTCATGAGTTGCGCTTTGATAGCAATCCTGATCTACAGAAGGCCCTGGCCTCCGCTGCTCACCGGCGTGAAGAGTAGCCCCGAGTTGACCTTGTGCTTCCTGCCATCGGTGATCAGCTTCCGTTCTCACAGAAACTGCTTTTGCAGGTTCTCTAGATCTTGAATGACTTTGTCGGACGCTCGGCTGAGCTGTGCCGTGAACAGGACGGCGGGGAGCACCACCACATTCAGGATGCGAATGCGACTGATAACTTACGTCGACACCCGGACTGCTGTCGCGAGCCGCGCCTTGATCCCTGTGAGCCGCCGCTCCCAGTTGACTGACGCTGCGTTCGTGTGTCCGACTTGAACGCCCAGGTACCTGGTTGTCTCTCCTGCTTGTAGCAGTGGTATGCCGTCGTACGCCCGCTGTGTGATCGCCGCGTTCAGGCATATGAAGACAGTCTTTTTTGGCTGGACACGTGACCCGGAGAGCTGCTCAAATACACTCAGTTTGGCCAGAAGTCGTTGGGCCTGCCCAGCCCTTCTCAAGTAGACCGCTGTGTCATCCACGAATGCCGCCACATTCACTCTCGAGCCGTCGGTCCCTGGTACTTATAGGCCTTCCAGGTTGGTGTCCCCGTCGATCATCATCGCCAGCGCTTCCGCTGCCACTATGAAGAGTAGTAGTGCTAGCGGGCAGCCTTGGCGAATACCCGACCTCACCTCCACCTCCGTTGAGAGTTCTCCGTTCACCGCGAATCGCGCCGTTGTGTTGTCGTGGATCTGGCCAATCAGTGCCACGAAGTCCGGTGCAAAGCCAAACTTCTTGAGCACCATGAGCAGGAAGTCTCTGTTCAAGGTATCGTAGGCCTTCATGAAGTCGAGTAGGATCACAGCTGCCGCCTCGTCCGCTTGCTCCAACTCGTTCGTGTACGCCTCGCTGAGCACCGCCTGCCTGAGCGTGACTGAGCGTTCGAGTAGCTGCGACTTGACAAATCCCTGTTGCGTGTCGCCGATCAGTTTCTGCAGCCCGCGTTGAACTCGGTTCGCCACGACCTTGGCGAAGACTTTGTAGCTCGCTTGCAGGAGTGCGATTGGCCTGTAGTCCAACGCATTGTCCGAGTCCACGTTCTTGCAGAGTGGAATGATAAGACCTTGCGCGAACGACCCCGGCATCAGCCCCCCTTCAGGATCTTGTCGAACTGTGGAGCAAGCCACGGCGCGAGTTCACTTCCGCAGTCCGCGAAGAAGTCGTTGGGGAGCTGATCGAGGCCTGGAGCCTTGTGTCTCGCCATCGACTTCATCGCTGCCGTCACTTCACCTTCGCTGATTGTCGCCAGGAGGTCTGCGTTCCACTCCGGCGTCACCAGGCAATTGACTGGGATGGACAGGTTGTCGTTGGACAGCTTCTCACGTTGCGCCGGGGCCATCGGTGCGTGGACCACTCCAATGATATGGCGCCACTCGGCCGCCATGATGTAAGCTAGTGAGTCCACCAACTTTGCTCCGCTGAAGCGTGGAGTAACCCGCGATACTGTTTGGTCCCGCGTCCATGTTGAAATGCGCTTGTAGATGTGGCGTACCGACTCTGGCGACGAGGTGAGGGAGATGCCAAACCGGGCCTCCGCCGCCACCTGCCGCCCTTCCTCGCTATCCGTCACGAAGTCCACTCGCGTCGTGTGTGGCTTCTTAGATTGATACTGGAGCCGTTTCGCCGCCTCCTGTACCCGTCGCTTCTCTTCCCGTTGGATGCTCAGGATATCGTCCCGGATCCTCTCACTGCCTTCTTCCCACGAGACCCGATCCTCCAGCTTGATCCCTTTCCACAGGTTCTCGACGCGGTTTCGTATCTTCGCTAGTACCTTGTCTGGGCGTGCCGACTTGACTGAGTACTGGATTCGGCGCTGTGTTGTGCTGGCTCTTGGTCGCTGACGCACCGGCTTGAGCATCAACTTGACCGCTTGGTGGTCCGACTGTCGTAGTGGTAGCGCCGTACTCTCCCATTGCACGAGAGCACTCAGCGCCGTCGCCACGTAAAATCGATCGATCCGGCTCGCGCTCTTGTTCCTCCAGTACGTGAAGTGCTGGTGCGGCGGCCTCGTCTCGTTGTCGTCTTCAGTCACGAGTTCCAGCGCTTTATGCAGGTCCAGGTGATGGAAGTATTCGAGGTCTGAGGACGCAGGGACTGGCAAACAAACGGTGAGATTAATTTGAAACGATATTTTTTTGGCCTATACTGTATCTGCACCTTTCAAAAATGATATACAAATGATTTGAAACAATCTATCTTGAGCCGGAATTTGTGACACAGTTTGAAATATAGTTTTAGAAAATTACGTACAGTACTGTATCAACATTTGATAATCAAATGGTTTGGAATTACGATTTTATAAAATTATATCGTTTTAATTAATAAAACTGAATGCCGCGCCGGGCACGGCAAGCTCTGGATTTTGTGTGGATGTTTACAACAGTGGGTACACCTTTTGCAGGTAAAGTGGCTATTAAGTCGTATCAAGGTGGTGAGGTCTCCATACATTGCACGCAGGAACAACTGCGAAACAAATTTCGAGGTAAACCAACAACACTCCGCTAGCACAGAGCACGTTTTAGCTGCCATGCTCGACGTCTACGCGACAGCGTCGCCCGACATGACAGCGCACACGAACATGTCCCTGGCTGATATCGAGTTGATTATCACGTCGACCGACGAGCCCTCCCTCCGATCAGTTTGTCGAGAGCATCATGTGCCATTTCCAGAAAAGTGTTTGCTGTGGACCAGATTTCTCCATCTCTGTGTTCAATTCCAGCACTGTCTAGCGAATATCTCCATGTTTGAACGCCTTCGAAATATAATACCTTTGAAAAGTTTATTCATAAAAAAATGAGTGTTGACTGTCGGCCTCTCGTGCAACATTTTTCACACGATGTCGCACGAGCAGAAACCTTATTTAACAAAGAGATCTAAATTAAACGTTTATAAAATCGATAAAAACAAAATCTCATTGTGAAAACTTATCATCTAAAACTATCTTATAAATTGCTACAAGATATCAGTTTATAGTAGAAATTGGGACGCGATTGTGATCCCGGAGTAACTCTGGATTAAAATCCAGAGAATTTGGAAGGCGTTTATCGTCAATGCATACATCATGTTAACCTACACATGAAGGGTTAAATTCCAGAGCTTCACCGGGCAAGGCACGGCAATGTTTTGTTCGAAATGTTTAGAATTTTGGATTCAAATACGAAATTTCATCCGTGTTGGCTCACAACACTAGCTGTGCAGCCATAGAATCTCGGCAAAAAAATTGCGCTCAAATATGAAAAATTGTAGTGTCAAAGAAGGTCTACTTCTGGTAGCTGCGCGGTCTCGTACAATCCGCAGAGCAACGCGGGCAGTCATGATCTATACCATTCGATAGCTCTCCATTTCGAAATGGACCTGGTGTATTTCACATCACGCAGCGCACTGCTCACAGAGCGGAGGGCTTTTTCGCGGAGGGTTTGGACCGCCCTTACCACACGTTCTTCACATGTAGATTAGTGTGCGCATCCGTCGTTTATTGTTTTAGTCATTAGAAAAGGTTTCTATAGTGTTTTAGTTCTTTCCTATCTTGCCTCGATTATTTCGTCAGTTTGTTCGCACTCGCTTCGACTCAAGCTGGTTTGCACACCACAATCAATGTTGACTCCAAAGTTGTTACGACAATTGAATACAAATACTGTATTATTTCGGAAAATTGGTACTCGGTTTCTCCAAGATGCAAACATGTCACCAGTTCGAAGGGTTAGGGATATACAGGAGTCTATATCTCAGCGCTTAGGTGTCTTAGGAAAATGTTACAGACTCACCAGATGCGAGGCTATTGGATGGTGTAATAATCGCTGCTCTGCGAGGCGTAGCAGATTTCACGTTGCTGGCACCACCTACGAACCATTGTTATATTATGTCAGAAATTTCTTGTTAAAACAGCAATGAGCAGCTTCGTTAAGTAAATTTGTATTGGTCAATTGGGACCGATGAAATGAAATACTGTGATGTCATTGGTTGGACAAAACCCCAACCAGTTCTTGAGCCAACTAACTTGTGTAATTTGGTGCGTGAAGGCGGTGCAGTGGGTGAGCTTTGGTAGTGATCATTCTGCGCGGTGGTGCGAGATAGTATGATTCACGCTTCTCCAAGAAATTCTCAAACTAGTTTTCGGGTGTGCTCAGATGCGAGCCACGGACGGTTTACACATAGGAACAAATGCAAGACAGTTAGGATCGTAATGCCCGGCTCGAAGCGACGACGTGGATTCATTTTCAAGGCGAAACTCGAGAAAACATATTCGCTATATTTTATCACGACCTCCGGCGCGGTTCATGCATTTTTGTCACGCAGCC
Organism: Globisporangium megalacanthum; assembly: GCA_023334115.1. NCBI lineage: Eukaryota > Oomycota > Peronosporomycetes > Pythiales > Pythiaceae > Globisporangium > Globisporangium megalacanthum. The sequence continues at coordinate 1,751 of JAASGD010000737.1, read as the reverse complement.
GCCCAGAACGTAGGAAGGTAAACATGATTGTCTCGCCTCAAAAGAAGCCTGACTTAATGGTACATTTTTGTTTTTGAATGCGTTTGTGACGTTCGTAATTGTCTCATGAATTGAATTTTCAAAAATTAATTACCGTGATTTGATGTTCCTCAACTTCACAGTTCATACCTTGTTATTTATAGAGGTATCATGCAATGCGCAGAACTGTTTCGAGATTAAGAGGGATATCACCAGTGTAAAAAACACTAGTTTCAGTTTGCTACATTATTATTGCTTAAGGCCTCATTTTTGGAGAATATATTAGTTGCATACGTTAGCGTCAAAATGACTCTTGCTTTCGCGCCAAATCGATGATTGGCGCAATTGCTGTCGTTTGACAGTTCAATTGGTGCACGAAGTGTTATCCTTTGAATTTTTCTCTAGAGCTTTACCGGATTCTAAGAAGGTCTAACCGTCTTGAACTTATTATCTGACATTTGACCATTCAGCTAACCATCATGCGATCACAGCTAAACTAAGTACTGATTTTTGTTATATTATTCCGAGATCATTTGGTATTTGTTCAGAGCTTTAACATAAAGTGAGATGACCCAGCAACCTTTGACATATTTCTAAGATATTGGCAATTCAGCTATCTTTATCGTGATATCAACGAATTCCATAGCTGATTTTCAGAGGTTATCTCGATACTTGCGGAAACGAAATAAATTTTTATCATTTGTAGAGGTCAGGAGTGAATACATGTCTGTCGTCGGGATACATCGCCCCCAAATTTTTTTGACGAGTAACATTAGTTCACATCAATATTTCCATTAAGTGGTCAAATATAAATTTAAATGGTACATTTATGGACACAATGTCGCTTAAATTGGAAATAGACAACAATTTTCCGCCCCCGATGAAAAACGTTTGTCCTCGGCTGACATCCGGTATATTATATTACAATTTCTGTTTACCACGTTTCTACCCTTGTATAGTCCACGAAGCAGCTTTGCCGCCACTCACGATTTTTATTCTGAGTGAACCATAGTAAATTTGAATATGGGAGTTTGAACAACTAACGCAGAATTGCACCAATTCCGCCAACCCCGGTGATGTTCAAATCAGGCCAGATGGGAAGAAGTTACAATGTTTGCATTGTTATTTCGCCGCGAAATAGATATGCAGACCCCTTATTTAATACTGCTTAAAGTATGGTTCAATACATGGCTCGATTGAAATTTGCACGGATTTCAGTAACGTATGCAACCAATTCATGAGCCAAATCAATTGATGAACCACATTTTGTATGTTGGTCAATCACAACCCATGAAAATGAAATATCGTGATGTGATAGGTTGGACAAAAACGCAACCAGATCATAAACCATTCGGTCCAATGTGGTTTGATGCACGCAATGCGGTGTAGTGAAAAGCTTTGGCAGTGGTCACTCGGCGCAGTGGACTGAGACAGCACGAAAGCATACTTCTCTGAGGGTGATTCTTATGGTTGTCGTCATGCGTGCTCAGATGTGAACCACAGACAGCATACACGTGACAGCAAATGCCTCACGTCAAAAAAGAAAGCGAGTTTGAACAGTGCGTATTTGTTTTTTGTATGTATTTGTGACGTGCGCAAATTGGCTCATGAATTGATTTTTCAAAAATGAAGACCAGCAATATGATGGGCTCTAACTTGACCGTTCTTGCTTTGTTATTTGACAGAGTCATCTTTTAATGCGCAGAATTGTTTCGAGATCAAGAGGCAGTTCG
>JAASGD010000736.1:0-17191 GCA_023334115.1 Globisporangium megalacanthum | reverse complement strand
GGGTTTCGAACCGAGTAAACGTCTTCTTGTATCGCTTGACCGAGTGCCGAGTCCGGTTGGAAGTGCTCCCATACAGATCTCCTGGCTTTGAAAGGACTACGTAAAGGGTACACAACTGTGAAAGGACTGACCTTGTGAAAGGGAGAGAAGAGTCTGCAAATACACGTTGATTCCCAGACCCAGGTGTGAGTTTGAGTGCCTAGTGTGAACGCATTCCCTGAGTGCTGTGTGCCGACTCGACCCGGTTAACGCGACCTCTTCGCTTCCCGGGTATCGTTGTCGATTGAACTACATCCGCTTCATCACAAGAGCATTCTTGCTAAGGTTGAAGCCATGGTCGACGCCGACGCCAGACCAAGCCGGATCGCTGGGTTGTCAGTCGGGAGCTCGGTAAGCAGTGCTCTGTTTTGGTAAGCTTCGGCACCGAACTCTTACGCTTCTGCCAACGATGCTTCTCTAGGTCTACAAATCTCGAGCAAGCAGATCCAGAACCTGGTTGCTGGCCGTCTCGGCGCGAGAACCAGCGAGGCGCGTCTGAGGTTGTTGCTGGAAGAGTTCGTGGCGTCAGGAACCAACTACTGTGCAGTCGTGCAGGACGAGCTCGAGTTGGTATGCGCTGTGGGGGGAGTGCGTGCTTCTGGACTTCACGCACAATACAAACAACATTGGCTTCTACCTCGGTGAGTCTGCCTAACGTTGCTCGTCCTCCGAAAGAGCAACTTTACTCACTAGCAACTCTTCTTACTGTACGACTGCATGCAGGTTCGCTTGTCGTGACGACAGCTTCAGGTCGTGGGTTCCCTGTGTGCGACTTCCTGTGTACGAACCAGCGCGAAGACACCATGCGTTCGGTGCTCGAGTTTTTCAAGAAAAGCAACAGCGCCAGCGGGATGATCAAGACATTTATTATTGATAATGGCTTTGTCGAGTTTCGCGCGCTCACTGCAGTATTTCCAGATGCGAGAGAACGTTGGAGGACGCAGTCAATGTTACTTGGTTGAGCCGGATTGGATTGCAAAGTTGACGAAGTTGCTGTATACAGGTTCTTCTGTGCCAGTTCCATGCTCTCAAGTATGTGCGACTCGTGCTGACGAGAGGGAAGCTGAGAGTTGCAGACGACGTGAAGACTGAGATCGAGAGCGGCTTCCGGGCGATGATGCACGCTCGACACACACTCGCCTTCGACTTCGAGCACGAGCGCTTGACGAACTACGCGCGGACCAAGGCGCCGGCTGTACTCGACTACATCACCGAGATCTGGATCAGCTGCAAGGAGATGTGGGCATCTTGCTTCTGGCGTCGCCATTTTACTGCTGGCAACTCCACCACCAATCGAGTGGAGCCCAACTGGTCGCATCTGAAGCAGACACTTGGGCGGAAGACCATCATCGATCGGTGTGTGACTGCAATCTGGCGCCACCAGCAGCGTCTTCTCAGCACTCTACAAGCAGAGCTGAACCTCCGCAACTCCAGATCTCGGCAGCTGACCGGGTTCCCCGCGTTCCTCGTCGAGGTGCAGCAGCGTTTGAGCGACTTCTCTCTCGACAAAGTTGCGTGAGAGTACGACGCGTTCATGGCCGACCCTGATTCGATTCGGGAGAGCGCACTCGGGGCGTACCGAGCGAGGAACGAAGGACGGAGCAGCACGTACAGACTAGCTGCTGAGGTCGGATCTGTCGCCGTGGACACAGAAGTCTGGACGTGCAGCTGTCTCCACTTTCTGACTTGGCGACTTCCGTGTCGACACATCATGAAGGTCGCTCAAGACTTCCTTGGTTTCTCGTCGCTGCCAACAATCTGCATCAGGTCGCGTTGGAACGTGTACCGGGCAATGTCGCTCAACTCGACGATCCTAAGAAGCGTCGCTGAGCTGACCAGGCTTGACGCGCGCGGGTCTCACCTTCTCTCACTCTCCCCACCACCAACAATGCTACCAAGAGACCAACATCGTGTCTCGTTCGTCAAGCTCCGCCCGCGCGAACGCAACTCCTTCCCGGTACTCTCGGAGTGCGAGAAGCACAACATAGTGCTCAGTAGCTTCGAGCAAGCGATGCAAGACTTGGTGCGTTCCTCGTCCGAAAGTTTCCTGCCTCGCCTCACTGCTGTCACCTCTGCGACGTCGGCGGTCGCGGCAACTTGGTCTGGACAGGTGACGCCAGACGATGGCGAGGATGACGCCAGACGATGGCGAGGATGACGCCGAGATCGTCGACACGGTCGACCACGACGATGTGGACCTCGTCGACGCTGTCGAGCCGATCCAGCCAACGACTTCAACAGCTCGCGGATCGACGTCTCTTGAAGATTCTTTGCGTTCCAGAGTTGCTGTTCCGGACCCATCGCCTACTAGAGTTGCTCTACAAGATCGCTCGCGTTCTAGAGTTGCTTTGCCAAGTAGAGTTGCTCGTGGTACCGACGGCAACTTGGCTCCAGACACCAAGATCGGCGGCGCTGTCGGGGTCGCCAGCACAACCACGCCTCAGTTCGCGGGTCTGTTGATGATCAAGTTGCCAAGAGCTAATGCGGGCAACACGCGGAAAAAACCTGGACCGCGGCTTGCAGTCGTACGCCGCGCCACAGCTCCCAGCTCCGTGCCGCTTCATGATCTCTTGTACTACACCCAGCACTGTGCGAATCCCGAGCGTGTCAAAGCGGTGGTCAAGGAGTACCCGACTTGCATGGACGAGGTGCAGTACAACACGGCGTCGCTTGTCGTGACTGAGGAGACCAGCAAGGATGTAGGAGGGTATCACTTCGTCATACCGTAGGCCTTGTGCAGACGGATGAAGAGTGAGGTCGCACAAGCGCGCAGAGTTTCCGCGTAGCATCCAGAAGACGCGGCGATAGTTGTCGACAATGCCGATCCCGATTCCACTGCCAAGAGCTTTGCCGTCCCGCCGCAGTATGGAGATCACCGAAAGCTGCCTGAGTACTGGCTTCCGGTGTACATTCAAAGTCGCTCGAACATGTCGTTCACACCACGGGGCTTGTCATTCACAGATCCTTCCTCGACGACGTTGCAGAGTACTTAAATCTCAAGGCACTACTCATCCGACGCCAGTCGGACATGAACTGGCTGTCTCGCGACTGGAGATCGTATCCAAGTCAGCTCGAGGTGTTGCTCTTCCGCACAATCGACCCGAGCCCAGCAGCGATGGCGCGAGAGGTACTCCGAGTGTACGAGCACTCGCACCTGAAGATGAGCTTCCAGGCGGCGTCATCGTTCGGCATCGAGAACCGACACCAGTTCGACGCCTCCCTTGACCAGATCGTGGGTCGCCTCGCCGGCGACACTTCCCTCTCGGGCGTCACGATCACGTTCCTGCTGCGCAAGGTCTGCCTCGGCGTGGATTCGTGCTACGTCTTCGACCCAATCCAGAGGGCCCGTCGAGCAGAGTACACCCCCGTGCAGCATCTGGCGACGGTGTCGATGGTGCTCATTCCAATCAACCTGGATAATGTGCACTGGGTAATTGTCATCGTCTGCATCAGCCACGACGACAACCCCATCGCTGTGTCGCTGTACGACCCGCTGGCGTCTCCAGAGTACCAGGGGTTGCTTAGCGCAACTTGGGAGTCGTACGGGTTCCAGTTCCTCCAGCGTTGGTGGTTCCGCGACTTGCTGGCTGCGTTTCCAGTGTGGCCGAGGTGGAAGTCATCGCAGCCCCAACCCAAAGTGATGGCTTCAACTGCGGTGTGCTTTGCGTCGCGCAGGCAAGCAGCTACGTCAATTCGAGTCTCTCGAGCGAGCTTGTCGGTGTGAAGCACGACCACTTGCGAGACTGGTCGCACCTTCGAAAAGAGACCCTGCAGGCTCTCCGCCTGCGCATTCTCTACGAGATGGTGTGCCTCTCGGCTGAGAAGCTCTTGCCTGCACCGGATGCCCAGGTCCGCGTTGCACGCCTTGACGCGATTGAGAGAGAACTCAAGCATGCAGACGAGTAACAAGAGTAACAAGCAACTCTAGATTTTCAGCATGTTGATCAGCTTGCCCAGGTAGAATGAGAATGACACGGTGCTTGTTGGGATGTCAAGCTCTCGGTGCGCAGCCAACGTCGTCGCGTGAAGCAACTCGTTTCTTGTCTCGGCCAGGAGCGAGCTGTTCACCTCTACAAGGCGAGTTGTGAGGGCCTCCACCTCTGTAAGCTGGCGGTCGATGCGCTGCAGGCTCTCGATTCGCGACCAAAGCAACTGGCGCGCGAGCAGTCCGGCTTGGTCGTCGCTTGGCTCTGGTGTACCTGACGCTTTGTGCATTGATCGACACTTGGGATCTTCGCGTCGCTTTGAGGACTGAAATGCGCCTGTGGTAGGTCAACGAGTCTTGTATTGTGAGTGGTTTTGTGATGGCGTGGACCACTCCGACAACTGCAATTAAGTGATGCGTGCTTTTCTGTCTGTTCTATGACCGCTTGGGGACGGTTATATTCCCAAATCTCCGCTGGAAATCGTATTTTACATGTAGTTTACATGAATGCAGCGCACGGAGCGTAGTTTTCATATTGTGTGCGTGTACACCAAAAAATAGAGTTGTTTGAATGTGGCACGAAGGTGACCGAAGAAATTAGAGTTGCTGGGAATGTTGACCCATCACGTCATCACGGGAAAATAGAGTTGCTGTAGGCGTGCTCAACTGCTCGTGAATCTGACAGAAAGCTGATGGTTTTTGTGCTGTCTTTCGCAGTGCAAAAGAAGGTGGGGTGTGATTGGTGCGCTTTCCGTTCCAAGAGTGTTTATCCAACATGAGAGAATCAAGGTACGACATCCACAGTGTGGATCACACACACAATCGATTAAACGGTTGGTGACGCTGCTTCAGTATGGTCCGCGCGATTCTAATCATCATTAGTAATTCAAAGACATCATTTCCAGCGTGTCAAAATCTTGTCGTGAAAATGGGATTCGTGGGTTCACTTTTCTATATTGACTGCAGTCGTACTTTCAACGCATCCATTTCTATTTACTGTATCAAGCTAATATCAACAAATACAAACAACTCCCTCTGGACAAGAACATCAGTGAAAGCGTAAATAAATCCCCACAAAACTCAGTCGTGAATCTGCCAGCAGCGCCACACTCATCACGGGCATTGCCACGCTCGGCTACCTCCTGACCACGCAAGACCGCCACCAGCGCCATTGCGAATGAAGAAGGCAGCCACGCAGGCGCTGCCGCCACTTGCGCCGCCGCACACGCAGAATGCGAGCGACAGCGACGACGAGAGCAGCGACGACCGCCCGCGTGTCGACATCGCGGCCGTGACGCGCGCACTCGGCCTCTCGTTCTTGAGCGGCAGTGCAGGCGCAGACGACGACAGCTCGAGCTCAAGTTCGAGCGAGAGTGAGAGCAGCGACGACGAGGGAGAGGAGGCGAAGGGGACGAAGCAGCAGCGTCGGGAAGAGCGCGCGAAGCAGCGCGAGCGCGAGAAGCTCAAGAAACGCTTCGCCAAGAAGCTGCAGAGCCGGAGCGAGCTCGACAGCAGCGCTGGAGCAGCATCTGGCGGAGGAGGGGGCAGCTCCACGCGTGGCAGTAGTGTCCCGCTCGGGTTCCCGTCGCTCGCGAGCGCTGCGATCCTCAAGTTCAAGCGCTCGTCCGGCGGTGCGACACGGGCGATGCGGACGCTCCATCGGCACAGCGACCCGTTCCTGATTGGCGAGTCGCAGAGCTTGAGTTCGGAAGAGGAGGAAGAAGAGAAGCCGAACTACGGGACGATGGCACTGCAGCAGACGAAGGCGAGTGCGCCAGCGCACGGGAGCAGCGTCGCAGTGACTGTGGACGCTGCGGGGACAGACGCGCCAGAGCTCGGGCTCGTGCCGCCAGCGACGCGGCTGCGTGCGCAGTCGTCGACCGAGTACGCGGGCACAGCGGATGGGGACATTGCGATCCTAGAGACGCTGCGCCAGTCGCACGTCCAGCGTGTGCGCTCACTGTCAGACGCAGGCGGCAGTCGGCCACTGTCGCCAGCCCCAGTAGCTCCAGCCGCAGCCCTCCACCAGCAACAGCAGCAGCAGCAGCGGTTCCAGCCAGCTGACCAGGGCCGTGCGTTCTTTGGCCTGCGTGTGCACGCGCACTCGCCACTCTCGCGGCTCTGGGGCAAGATCAACAACTCGTACTTCGCCTACTGGCTCGTCGTGGGCTCGGTCGCAGTGCTCGCGCTCGACATCCTCGCGATCGTCTTTGTCCACCACGCGTTCCACTCGAGCCACAAGACGCACCAGCACCCGCCCCCGTCCCACACGCTGCTCCTGGCCGTCGGGATGGGCGACAACAACAACACCACCGACAACGCTAATACGCCGACAGACGCGGCGTGCGACTGGCGCCTCCAGCTGCTGCGTGGGATGCACTTGGTCGGCATCCCGAACGTGCTCCTCGTGCTCCCTGTGCTCTTCTCGTCGTCCGACTTCTTTGCGCTCTATACACGCACGGACCACCGCATCGTCCGGCGTCCGTACCTGCAGTTCTGCGAGCTCCTCGTGACTGCGCAAGTCGCGTTCATGCTCTACTTTGCCGTCGACCAAGTGCTGAACCTCCCCGAGACCGTGCGGTGCCACGAACTGTTCACGGCGAGCGAGATCGCGATGCTCTACACGTCGCTCGGGATGTGGGCCGTGCTCATGCGCCAGATCGTGCTCTTCTGCCGCTTCATCACGCACCAGAAGCTCCAGGCTGATGGCGCGAACGACTCGAACCACACGTCCGCCATGAATGCGTGGCTCAAGCGGTGCGTACTCTCGGCTGTCGCCTGTCGGCTGTCGGCTGTCGGCTCTCAGCTGTCGGCTACTCACGCTTCTCTCTCTCTCCTTCTCTTGTCCCTCTTGTCACCACTAGGATCATGTCGTGGCCAGGCCTGTCGAAGCGATCGCGGAGTGCCAAGGCGTTCAAGAAGGCGCTCTACCGTGCGGTCGTGCGTGGCGACGTTGACGTCGCCCAGCGGCTGCTGGAAGACGCCCGCGAGGTCTACGGCCTCGCCAGCGTGCGTGACTTGTACCGCACGCCTGTGCTCTGGTGCTACGCGTTCGCGCAGTCGAGCAAGAACCCGCTCCACGTCGCTGCGATGCAGGGTGACCCTGTGATGGTCCAGCTCCTGCTGCTCCACGGCTTTGACGTCAACGCACTCGACAAGGTCTCGCGCGTGAACTTTAACCTCGGCCTGCTCTTCAAGATCTGCACACGGATCCTGGTACGTTGAGAGCTCTTAGTCCACTGGTTAACTGGTCCGTGAGGACCCTCACTCACGTCTCTGTGCAGATCCGCACGCAGGATGGGCTCAAGTCGCCGCTCAAGGCCGTGCTGTGCACTGTCCTGTTACCACCGCTCCACGGCGCCGTCGCGAGCGGCCACGTGAATGTCGTGCGTCTGCTGCTCGAACACGGCGCTGACGTGAATGCGCTCACGACTGCGTCGTTCTACTACCCCGCCGGCGTGCTCCCGCCGATCTTTGTCGCCGACGACCCACAAGTCCTTCAGCTGCTGGTCGCGCACGGTGCGAACTTTCTCCACGTCGCACGCGTGTCGCTCGCTGGGCTCATGCAGACGTTTGCGACGCCACTGCAGCGTGCGGCGTTCACAATGCGGTCGTCGCTCAGTGACTACTTGGTCGAGTGCGGTGCGGACGTCGCGCTCACGCCGCTGCACAGCGCCGCTGCAGCTGGGCGAGTCAGCATGGTGAAGCACTTGCTCGCACACGGCACCGACGTCGACACGCTCGGCGAACGCGTCGAAGGCGTTCACCTCCGTACGCCGCTTCACTGGGCGGCGGTTGTCGGCGAACTCGCGGCGGCGAAGCTCTTGCTGCGCAAAGGCGCGAACCCGAACGCGCCGGACCGCGACGGCCGCACGCCGCTGCACTGGGCGGCGCACAACGACCACGCCGACATGGTTGCGCTCTTGCTCGCGAACGGCGCGGACCCGAACGCACAGGACGCTGACGGGAGCCCGATCCTGTGCTTTGCCGCGGAAGCGGAAGGCGTGAGTGCCGCGACGATCGCGAGCCTCGTGTCCGCCGGTGCATCGCTCAAGTTCAAAGTCGCGACGGGCGACACGGCGCTGCACATTGCGCTCCAGCGGGAGAACCGACAGACTGCGCTGTCGCTCATCAAGTGCGGCGCCAACATGATGGCGACGAACAGCGTCGGGAAGCGCCCAGTCGACTGCACGACGTCGACGGAGCTCCAGTTCACGCTCAAGAAAGAGGCGGGGAGCCGCGACGTGATGATCTCGTACACGCACACGCACTTTGGGTTTGCGCAGCGCGTGCGCGAGTACCTCGAGAGCCACTGTGCGCTCACGTGCTGGATGGACACGATGGACCCGAGTGGGATTGGCGGCGGCGCAGTCTGGCGCGAAGAGATTGCCCGCGGGATCCACAAGTGCTCGGTCGTGCTCAGTCTCGTCTGCGACGGGTACACCAAGTCCGAGTGGTGTCTTAAAGAACTCGCGCTCGCCAAGAACATCCGCAAGCCAGGTACGTGGACTGGCGGACTTGGCTTAGGCACTTGTGTGTGAGGTGGGCTTGGCACTCAGTGGGTCGGTCGGTCGCTTGCTGCAGTCGTTGGGTTGATCGTCGAAGAAGGCAGCAAAGCGTCGATGGCTCCGCTCGAGGTGCGTGGTGTTTGTCAAACGAACTCATCACTCACGGACTGACTGACCATCACTCGCTGTCTCCCCACAGCCGCTTCTCCCAGTGAAGCACCGGATCCTGTTCAACGACTTCATTGTGGGCAAGCGACAGGACGGCCGCCGCGTGCTCTTTGACGTGAACGAGCTCGCGTTTGCGAACAAAGTCCAGGCCGTGCTGCCAGTGCTGCGTGCAGCAATGACCGACGAGCGACGCGTGGACCGTGAAGAGAAGGAGCTGCTCGCACACGCCAAGTCGGAGCGCTTCAAGCTCCGGCAGATGACGACTGTCGTCGAGGACTTCCAGGACGAGGACGCAGAAGGCGACGACGACACGGCCGAGTACAATGTCGTCGAACAGCACGGCGTGGCGCTGCTCCAGCGTCTCGACAGCGCCCCCGAGCAGTGCGTGCGCGTGTACTCGTACGCTCCGGACGACCCGTTTGCGCTCCGCGTCACGGCTGAGCTCACGCGCTTTGGGCTCAATAGCCGACCGCTCGAGGCCACGAATCTCGTCGAGCAGCTCAGCACCTGTCGCTGCGTCGTGCTCGTCGTCCCGAACTTCCAGGACCGGGACAAGCACACGCGCAAGCAGCTCACAGCTGCGCTCACGGACGTCGTCCAGGCCGCACGGAGCTTGAGTCCACGCAAGCGTGTCGTGCCTGTGTTTGAGACCCGCCACTTCCTCGACCTCAGCAAGATGTACAGTCTCGCTCGCTCCGACTTCTTCTACTTCACGGACGGCGTCGGGAAGGCGCGCAGCAACGCGGAGCTGATCGTCCAGCTGCGTCGCTGCGTCGGGAGGTGACGTGTAGCTGTAGGTGACGTGTGGATAGAGAGAACGACAGACTCTATGAGCGTGGGTGTGGTCTAAGCGAACGCGATGGGTGTCCCGTGTCTCATTCACTCGCTTACGACGGGGGAAGCGGCTGCTTGCTAGACGCTGCTGCAGCGTGTCGTCCTCGAGTCGTCAGTCCTCGTTGTTTGACTGACGGACGCTGGTCTGCGTCGTCCTTCTCCTCTACTGGGGACTCACAGTCACGGGAGCCAGGACTCGGGTCCGAGAACGAGCGTCCGGAAGAGTGTCGACGCTGGGAAGATACGAGAGATCAGCTTCCTATCCGACTGGATGGGGTTGGTGCGAGCCGAGTCCATCGCCCTCCTGTCGCTCAGTGGTGGTCGCGGCCAGCAGGGAAGAACTCGGCAGTGAACGCGCCCGACTTGCGCACGCTCTCAAACACGCGACTGGCGTTGCTGAGCCACTCACGGAGCGTCATCGACTGGTGCGTCGCTGGGTTCTTGGAAAACGACGGCGCGTTCGGGAGTCGCTGGACCAACTGGCGCCACTGGATCGCTGCGTCTGTCCGTGTCGGGCACGAACGCACGCGTGAATGAGTAGGTGACCCAACAACAACAGACCCCACGACACCAGACACACTCGCACCGTCGTATCGTTCCTGCGCTTGAGAACTCGCTGTCGCCATCACTGGCTTGGGAGGCAGCACCATTACCGGCAACGACGCCACCGCGTTCCCAGTGGCGTCGGTCGCTCTACTGAACGGTGAGAGGGGCCGAAAGAACGCGCCGGGCCACGCGGTCTCGAGCGCTCGCTCATGACGCGCCAGCAGCGCTCCGGTCGGCGACGTCTTGGTGCGCATCGCTACGAACAGCAGCTTCGCGACGTGCTTGTCCTTGACCCCACCCGAGATGTGCGGCAGCCGACAGAGCTGCAGCTTCGCGGCTGTGTGCTGCAGGAAGCGCACGACCGCCAAGTCTGCGAGCGCGTCGTGCGCAATCACAACGTAGTGGCACACAGAGAGCAGAAACGTCGCGAGCTGGAGCGAGTGCGCTTCGACCAGCTGCTCTGGAGTGAGCGCACCGAACCGCGGCGATTCGTTCCGGCCGAGCTGCTCGCACAGCATCGCACTGCTGAGCATCGGCTGCGAGTCGAGGAGCACTAAACTCGCGCCGCTCGCTCCTGTCGGGTCGTGGCTCACAGCCAAGTCGACACCAGCGGTCTCGTAGTCGCCCGATACGAGCTTGTCGAGGCTTCGAGGAGCAAAGATACGCTCGCTGTCTCGTGGGCTGGTGCTGACGCTCTTGCTGCGGCTCCCAGTCGCTCGCTTCGAGCGGGGCGACGGCTGCCGAGTGGTCGCCTGAGCGTCAGCGCCACCATGCAGCAGCGACATCAGCGTGGACTTGCCGACGCCGTCGAAGCCGAGCACGCCGACGACCGTGAAGTTTGTAAGCTCGAGGCAGCCAGAGAGCTTGAACGCGAGGTCCGTGGCGAACTGGTACTGGGGCGTGATGAGCTTCACGCTTGTCCGTGGCGCCACGATGCTACTCACGTGCGCGTCTGTGGCCAGCGTCACTGTTGGCCGCATCAGCGTGGGAGCGGACGTCCCGCCTGTGGTCACGGACGGCATCTTCTTGACGCCTGGTGAGCTGGACGGCGGCGGCTGGTACAGGGTCCGCACGGGTCCGTCGCCGCCTCCGATTGAGTGGCGGCTGTAGAGTTGTGCAAACTCAACTACACCACCTGCACTGCCGCCATGCTGCTGTTGGCGTGTGTTCACGTGGAGGTACCCGGTTGATCCATCGCTGGAGCGAGTCGGCGGCGCGTCCGGGTTGTAGAGCGCTGGCGTCGCTTTCAGGATCGTCGGCGGGTGCTTCGTCAGGATCGTCGCAGACGGCGCTGAAGCTCCAGCAGGTGCAGCACCACTCACAGCAACAGCCGAACCAGTCGCCTTCGACCGTGGCTGCAGATCACACACCCACCGTCTCAATTCTCCCTCATTCCCTCTCTCGCTGAGAATGACGCACACCACGTACCCGCGTACCGCCGACTCTGAACGCGCGTGCGGACGCCCCGCCACTTGTCGTCACAACGCTGGTAGCAGCAGCTACAGACGCGGACGAAGGAGGCACCAGCATGGCAGAAGCGCTCTTCCCATTCGCTGCACTCGCGCTGCTGCGGCGGTTGCCAATTCCACCCCGCTGCCGCAGAAGAGCAAGAGAGCGACGTGAGCGCTCGGCGCTTCGAACGACGAGCCAAGCGAGCGAGCTGCGCGCACCTTTTGGCGCTGCTTGAGCGGCGTGTTCTCCCGGTCCATTCTTTTGGCTCAAGAGTGAGCGAATACTCCACAATACATATTGGAAGGTATCCGACTGACTCATTCGCGACATTTGCTTGACAAGCGAAAAGAGACCGTGGGCCGCGTTACGCGGGACTCGCCATCCATCCACCGTTCGTACTGTACACGTAACACACACACCGCCTCGCTTCATTCTATCGCTTCCAATGCCGACAGTCGCTCTCTACTACGCTGCGCAATCCACCCACATTGGCGCTTCTTCCCCTAATATACGTGCTTGTACTTCTCCTTGCGCTGCGAGCGTTTCGTATCGCGGCTGCTCTTAGCCACACGTTTGCCGCCGTAGCCCTCAGCGCGTTCGCGCGCTTTCTCCTTCTTCTGCCGTGCGCGTCGCGAGAGCGTCCCAGAGCCAGCAGCTGGAGCCGCCGCCGCCGACTTGCGCGTGAGCAGCTCCGACTGCGCCACCTCAGCGTCGAACGCACCGAGCGCCTGGCTCAGCGCGGTCACGGGCCGAGGCGCGTTGCGCGCTGCCGCTTCCTGCCGCTTGCGCGCTTCCCGTGCGACTGCGTACTCGGCCTCGAGCTGGACCTCCTGCTGCTTCTCCGCCGCCTTGGCCGCGAGCAGCTGCTGCGCCGCTGACAGCACTGGGTTCGGGCTGTTGTTTGTCGCCACGACGCCGCCTGCCGCGTCGAGCGCGAGACCGAGGCCGGAGAACGCGGCCGCCATGCCGCCAGCGTCCTTCGTGGCTGCTGGTGTTGCACTGGTGTTGGTCGAAGAAGCGCTGACGGAGCCGAATGGGTTGCGCACTGCACCATTGGACTGTGGCCACTGGGTGAATGATGACGAAGGGACCAATGGGAACATGAACGGCGACACCGAGGAGGACGAGGAAGGCGGCGGTGCCGCTTTAGCGCCGTCGGCTGGCAGCACGTTGCCCAAGCTGGACACGAACGCCATCGTGATTGTTCAAATCAATCAAATGGCTTGTGCGCCAGTGGCTTGACTTGACAGCTTGCACTTGATCGCTAAATTTGTCGTTTACTGCAAGCTGGGCTATTAGACCTCTTACGATCTATCGCGACGAACTGAATCAGCGCAAGCTCGGTTTATAAACCTTCGAAATGACTGGCTGAGCGGCCTGAAATCGGCATTTTCTCCCCACTGCCGCCCTCATCACTTCTCCTGACCGACCGCCCCTCACTTGGATCAACAACAACCGGCCCGCACGCAACCATGGCGCCCCCGCAGTCGTACGAGCAGAAGCTCGCGAATCTCAAGAAGCAGGCCGAGTTCTACGCGGACTACATGAGCGAGGAGGAGCCAGAGGACGCGGCTGTGACGCAGCAGCACGACGAAGACGCGTTCCTGCGCGACTTCTCCATGTGTGTCGTCGTAGGCGGGCTCCCCGTCGTAGACAGCGCAAAGCACGCGAAGCTCCTCGCCGTGCTCACGAAGATCTTCTCGCAGGTCGGCGCGGTCGTGGACCTGAGCATGCCGTTCGCCAAGAGCGGGAGCACGACTGGCTTTGCACTCGTCGCGTACGAGAACGAAGCGCACGCGAACGAGGCTGTGCGGACGATCAACGGCTTTGCGCTCGACAAGCGCCACACGATGCTCGTGAACAAGTACAGTGACGTGGAGAAGTTCCAGAACACGCCGGAAACGTTTGCGGAGCCGAAAGCCGAGAAATTTGTCGAGCCGAAGAACTACAAGAACTGGCTCATGGACAGCGCCCGTCGCGACATGTTTGTGCTCCGCCACGGGACCGAGACGGAGCTGTTTTGGAGCGACAAGGGCGAGCTCTCGCTCGAGTACGACGGTGCGCGTGAGAAGGTGAACGGCAAGCAGTGGTGCTCGCAGTACGTGCTCTGGTCGCCCCACGGGACGTACCTCGCGACGTTCCACCAGCCGGGCCTCGCGCTCTGGGCCGGCGAGAAGTACGAGAAAGTCGGCCGCTTTGCGCACAAGAACATTAAGATTGCTGTCTTCTCGCCGAACGAAAACTACTTGCTCACAGTGAGCGAGACCGACGCGGAGAACGCAATCATTGTGTGGGACGTCAAGTCAGGGAAGATTCTGCGCACGTTCCCTGCTGGGAAGCCCACCGGAGTGAAAGACGAAGTGGTCCAAGGGCTCCAGACGCCGTTCAAGTGGAGCGCGGACGACCGGTTCGTGGCTCGGCGTGGAAAGGATGTCGTGAGCGTGTACGAGCTGCCGTCGATGAAGCTGCTCGAGAAGAAGTCGCTCAAAGCCGACGGCGTGCACGACTTTTTCTGGTCGCCCACGGACCCGATCCTCGCGTACTGGGCGCCGGAAGGCAACAATGTGCCAGCGCGTGTGTCCCTCGTGGAGCTGCCGTCCCGCACTGAGATCCGGCAGAAGAACCTCTTCAACGTGAGTGACTGCAAGCTCAACTGGCACCCGAACGGCACGTTCTTGGGCGTGAAAGTGACGCGCCACTCCAAGTCGAAGAAGACGCTGTTTACGAACTTTGAAATGTTCCGCGTGCGCGAACCGCTGGTGCCAGTCGAGATGCTCGAGATGAAAGATTCGGTTGTTGCGTTCGCGTGGGAGCCAAAAGGCACGCGGTTTGCGACAGTGCACGGTGAGAGCCAGTTGCGACTGAATGTTTCGTTCTACGACATGAACGGCGGCTCGTCAAGCAGCAAAGCGACCGAGATTACGCACCTGTATACGCTCACGGAGAAGCCGTGCAGCCACTTGTACTGGTCGCCGCTTGGGAACAACATTGTGCTCGCAGGGCTCGGAGAAATGAACGGCTCGCTCGAGTTCTGGGACACGGACGAGAAGCAGAGCATCACTGCCCAGGAGCACTTTAAGTGCACACACGTCGAGTGGGACCCGTCTGGTCGCGTCGTCGCGACGTCAGTGTGCCAGCCGCTCGACAACTCGTACTACAAGTTCCAGATGGACAATGGGTACAACCTCTGGTCGTTCCAAGGGAAGCTCCTGAAAGAAGAGAAGAAGGACGCATTCTACCAGTTTTTGTGGCGTCCGCGTCCACGCTCGCTGCTCTCGGACAAGGAGTACGTGAACGTTGTGAAGAACCTGAAGAAGTACGAGAAGCGCTTCAACGAGATGGACCGGCTGAAGGAGCGCGAGCGGCTCGCGGCGATCCAGGCCGAGAAGAACCGGCTGCGCCAGGAGTTCCAAGACCTCCTGTCGGCGCGTGTGCGCGCGTTGCAGAATGCCCGCGCGACGTACGTGTCGCTGCTCGGCGGCTACGACAGCGAGGACGAGGACGAGTACATTGTCGAGACGCACGTGCATGACGTGGTGCTGTCCAAGGCCGAGGAGGTCTCTCGCAAGTGAGCAGCCACTGGTGTCATGCGTGGGTGAAGAACGGGTCCGTCTTGCTGTCGTTTCTCCTTTTGGACGCAAGCGAGGGCAGGCCACTTTTCCCATCACAGCGCAGTGTGAGGCGTATTTAACATGCACACGCAGTTTGTAACGCGCCTCTAATTGCCAATCCCTCAGTTATGAAATCAACAAGCAACAGCGGAAAACGTTAAATGCACCCACATATTTCGATTACAAAACCAGCTGGCGAAAACTTTGTGCGTGACTCTTGCAGTACCGCGCCACTTTGCACACCAAGCAACACGATTTGACGTGCTGTTTGTATGTGGAGTCGGTGGGACCGATTGGAAGAGGCACTCGTTGATCCCAGTGAGCTACGGTGTCTACGACACCCGAATCTTTTTCCGTGTGAGTGAGCTTGATGGACACATGTGATCATAAATTCGACACTATGTAGTGTAATAACAGCCAGTATCGTTCCTGTGACGAAGTTCAGCCACTCATCAACGCGTGCGACTTGAGCACACTTTCGTTCAGTATAGTGTGTGTTCTGCCACCGCCCTGTCGCTCCACGTGTTGAACTTCACAATCGCCCCACTATTAAGCGAGCGACAGTACCGCGCGCGTGCGCCTTCTCGCAGAGCCAATTTTAGTGCCGATTTCGCACTGCCAGCAACAAGAGAGAAGAACGAAGGAAGAAACCCCAGCAAGAAGCTTTTCAGGATGGCCATCTTTCCATTGACGTCTCCGTCCACCACGACTGCGCCACTCGCGCGCGCGAAGGACAACTCCAAGCCGAGTACGTTCCGCCCGCCATTTGCTTCAGTAATTGTCATCGACGCCACCGACGGACAAGTCACTAACTCCACCGCTCGGTCTTTTCTCTTTCCCACCGACATTACCTTCAACAGTCGTGGTCCTGGACTGGGACGACACGCTGCTACCAAACACGCACTTGGCGATCTTGGGCTTTGCAGACGAGCGCGAAGCCGCGCGGTTCCGCCTCGCTCCAGGACCGCAACGGCAGCTTGAAGCGCTCGAAGCCCAGGTCGAAGCGTTCTTGCGCGCGTGTTTAGAGCTCGGCGAGCGCGTCATTGTGGTCACAAACGGCGCGCAAGGCTGGGTCGAGCGCTCGTGCCAGCGCTTTCTCCCACGCGTTGTCCCGCTGCTCGCGAGCCTCACTGTCGTGTCGGCACGTGCGCAGTTTGAAGCGCAGTTTCCAGGCGACCCGGTCGAGTGGAAAGTCGCTGCGTACACTGAGCTGCTGCTCGAGCGCGCAGCGAGCGAGTCGCCAGAAGTGCCGAGCGAGTTCTCGAAGAAGCAGCAAGTGATTGCGCTCGGCGACTCGCCGGTGGACCGCAGTGCGATCCAGTTTGTCGCCAAGCGTGCGCCGCAGCTGCTGCTCAAGAGCATCAAACTGCTCGAGAACCCGAGTATGGCGCAGCTGCAGAAGCAGCTGGCGATGCTCGATGGCTTCCTCCCGCAGCTCGGCTCGCACAAGGAGGAGCTGGACCTCGTGCTCACGCCGAGCATGCTGCGGTGAGTGCGGACGAGTATCGAGCGACGTGCTCGCTTGTCCCGCCGGACGTGTATTTATGCCGACTGAGCCCCTTTACTATCGATACCATAGCCACCCTCTTTCATTAACAAGCGCTCTGCGGTTCTCATTGCTGTTGGCTGCCCGCCATTCGTTCGTCCTGACATGCCAAGTCGAAGAAGATGACGAGTTTAGCATACAAATATTAAGTCTATTTTTTCGTAAAGCTTGTTTTTGTGCAGAGAAAGAGGAGGTGGTGGGCTCTTGAGTGCCTCGTTGTTCTGAGTCAGAGCTCTTTTGCTCTTGGAGCTCCTCGAACCTGTTGACCTTTGGGGCAACAGGTTCGAGGAGCTCCATTACTTCTTCACTGGCAACAAGACAGCAGGTCGCAACGCTCATTATCGGGAAAGTGGCAGCTCCACCGTACCAATTACTGTAGTGTATGGGCGTCAACTGTGTACTCTCGCTCGTCTATGGCAGTACCGTCACTTCCTTTGACGCGTACAGCTGCTTGTGCTTCCCCGCGACGACATTCTCCATCCACGCCGCCATCTCAAGCGCGAGGAAGTCGGCTTTCGTCTTCTGCACGTTGTGTCCGCCTTGCTGGAACGCGAACCGCGGT
>JAASGD010000735.1:0-17195 GCA_023334115.1 Globisporangium megalacanthum | reverse complement strand
TTTCTTCGGCAGCGTCGGCGCCAGAAGCGTTAGCGGTGAGCGTGACGAACCACACACGAAAGCAGCTGGTGGTGGTGGTGGCGGTGCTGGCATTGCGGCTGCCGCCTTGGGCGTTGGTCGAAAAAGGCCACTGGCTCCGACACTTTCTGGGGCACTCGAGAGTTCGCAGACGCGTTCTCTTTGTCCGCCCGCGCGACAGGGTTTGCTGGTGTCGGCTTTCGTGGTGTGGGCACTTAGGCCGGTGCGTCATCATCGATCACTGTGATCAACAGCTTTTTGTTCAGTGCCGAGGCTCGCTTGATCGCAGTACGCAGCAGCTCCTTGGTCGCCGTGAGCTGAACCTGGACCGGTCGGCTCTTTGGGTCGACCACGTGCGTATCCGACGCCGCTTGTCGGTGCTGCCGCCGCCGTTGTCGCTGTGCTCGCAGCTACGTCGTCGTTTGTGACGTCGCTCCCGGCCTGTACGGTCTCTTGCGCTTTGTGTGGTGCATCACGTGCGTATCCGACGCCACCTGTCGGTGCTGCCGCCGTCGTTGTCGCTGATCGCGGCTCCGAACACTTCAAGACACCTGCCGGTGCTGTCGCCACGCCATTGTCGCTGTCGATTGCCCAACGTGCACGTCGAGTAGTAGCTGCATGATCTCGGCAGCGACCCGACGTCGAGTAGTAGCTGCATGAACTCGGCGTCCACGCTCGCGACCGAGTCGATCGTACCGGATGCTAAGCTCGCTCATTGACTTGTTGGTCAGTACCGCGTGCGATGCAAGCACGTGGCCGCGGGCCCAGGCGACACGAACATCAGCAGCAGCTCGATCACCACGATCTGCACTGCCGACAGCGGCTTGCTCGGGACGGCAGCAGCTTTCTCGGGAACGGCGAGTGGCGGTCGTACCTCGGAGGACTCGCCCAGCCGCTACAGCAGCAGGGGTCGGGTTGTCAGTCCTAAAGAGCAGCTGGATGCCACAGCGTTGGCCGCTTTGTATACGTCGGTGACGCTGCTAGCGACGCGACCAACGCGCCCCCGACGACGCTCTTGCTCGCAGTGTGAGTGGTGCATCATGCACTCAACAAGCTCACTGACAAGAACGTGTACACGTCGAGCGACCAGCTCGGCGGCGTCAAAGTATGCACACGAACGGCGTGACGCACGCGACAGCCAAGAACCACCTCGCCGGCGGCGAGGCGATCGTGGGGCGACTCACCTTTGAACCAGCGGTGCGTTGGGGGCTGCTGCCAGTGCGCGAGGTATTTGACTGGCCGGCCGATAAGTCAACGCAGTACGACCCGCGGTTGCTGCTCACAGGCAATGCCGACGACGCGACGGGCAAGTGGATCTCGGGCTTTGCAGACCGCGGCTCATTCCGCGAGTCACTCTACGGCTGGGCCAAGAGCGTCGTGGCCGGACGCGCACGGCTCGGTGGCAACCCGTGTGGGGTCGTTGTGACAGAAGTACATACGTCAGTGAAGGTCTTACCGGCAGCGCCCAACACGCAAGAGCGGTTCATATAGCAAGCTGGACAAGTCTGGTCCCCAAACTCGGCCCACAAGACTGTGACTGCGATCCGGGACTTCTGGGGCGAGGACCTCATGGCCAAGTGTGTGGACTCGTCGCCACGTGTTCGGCGACAACACAAGTCCACGTCAACGAGGCTGCCGACTCTAGCAAGTTTGTGACTCGCTGATGGCGCCAGAGCAGTGACGTGTGCTACGGAGCTTATTGAGGTGGCATCACTTAAGTCAAGGCGTTTGCGTATTTGTTAGTACGAGACCGTTTGCTAGTGTGTGGCGAAGTGGCATCCAGGGCAGTACATACTATGTAGATTTCTCTTGCTCTCTCTCGCTCGAGAGTTCTCACTCTCACTCTCTGGTCCGATTGAAGATGCCATTCACGCGTCTAGCGGGCGACTAGTCTGGTGCTCTGGCGAGATGTACTACTGCCATTTCCTCCACCACGATGTGGCTGTCTTGGAGTCGTGTATCCCGGCTGAAGTAGACGCCCCAGGCATGTACATTGTCCGCAAGTTCATGTACCACATTGAGAGCCGCGAGAGCCCCTCCTTCGCAGAATTGCACGCTCGTTCGCCCTTCATCACCATGACTGTCCTGATTAGCGCTACGACAATGGAGAAGAGCAGCTCGAACAACCACGTCTTGACGCGGCCGGCACCATCCTTCCCGACGTCTCCACGCGAGACGGAACCGTCCAATTCAAACATGTCCAAGGTGGCAATGTTGTCCACAGCGGCGACCAGCTTGTCAACGAAGCTCTTCGCGGTCTCCTGAACGTCAATAAGCTGCGAAAG
Organism: Globisporangium megalacanthum; assembly: GCA_023334115.1. Lineage (NCBI taxonomy): Eukaryota > Oomycota > Peronosporomycetes > Pythiales > Pythiaceae > Globisporangium > Globisporangium megalacanthum. The sequence goes on along the minus strand of JAASGD010000735.1, from coordinate 14,892 downwards.
ACGTTGTAGCACTACGAGCGCGTTTTCGAACTCGCTGCGCGTCAGTAGCGCCTGCTGCACGATCTTGTTGTGCATCGCACAGGTCTCGTTCATGACTGCACGCAGGTCATGATGAGTGGCCGCGTCTGCAATATAATGATGCCAATTCTGGTCAGCGAAGCGCAGGTAGGCGTTGAAGTCAGCGGCGTCCGCGCCAGAGATGAGCTTCTGACCGAGCAGCGCCGTCACCTGACGATCCATCTCGAGGGGTCACGCGCCGATTTCATCACGTGCCGCATGGTCACTCCCTCCAGCAAGTGCTCGCGCACACAGCTCCGCACATAGCGCTTAAGCTCCGGGTGCAGCACGCTCATCACCGCGAGCAGGCAGCCAGTAGCCGCGTGCTACTTGAGGGTAGTCCACTGCTACAGCTGCATTGCTTGTGCAAGATCGAGATCGAAAATATTGAGAAGACAACCAATCTTTGATAAGGTAGACTTTTTTCAAAATGTGGAAGTAGGATATCCGGCCAAAATCGCGGATGTGAGCATACACGGGCTCAACGATGTGACGAATGTTCACGTGAGTGAACGACAAGCGGGAGTTGTGAGCCGGTTGTGCTTGTGCTAGTGACGCTTGACGGACATGCGCGCGAGCACGAGTTCAACGGCGTCGCGAACGTGACGACTTGGAGGAGCTGCTTCGGCACCACGCTTCCTCTCGTGCTCCTCATGTGGAAGGCGTTCACCGCGCTCTCAAACTGTACGCAGGCGTGTCGTCGCCAAGAGCCCCGAGCAAGCCGCTGTCGGCAGCGCAGATCGTGGTAATCGAGATGTGGGAGCACGCACTGCGTGTGCTGCTGATGTTCGTGTCGCCTGGGCTCGCGGCCGCGTGCTTGCATCACACGCGGCACTGTCCAGCAAGTCAACGAGCGAGCTTAGCATCCGACGTCAAGCTGTGCAACGAAAGCGCGCGACGGCGGCGACAGCACCGGCAGGCATCTTGACGCGCTCGGAGCCGCGATCAGCGACAACGGCGGCGGCGGCACCGACAGGAGTTCGTCGCGTTCTGCATGGTCCCGCTGTTCAAGCCGTACGAGGTACGCGCCAATGCCGACACTGCGGCCGCAACGCCAGTGATCTGGCAACTGTCGAGGTGGTTCACGTACATTCATTGCAAAGCACTGTGTAGATCGTTCGGATGCCTCTCTCTCCTCTCTCTTCTCTCTCTCCTCCCAGTCCATACTTCTTCCGGTACCAAACTCCGCGATTCGGACCTCTGTTTTGCGGGCAATGTCATTGCGCGCTGCTCGCCGAGCCTTCTCGAGCTCAGACAGTAACCCTGGCATTTTGGAGTTGCGTGCCTCTTCGTTGCATGCTGTTGTCGCAGCTTGGAACCTCATTGGTTGTGCGGGAGGGTCTTCATTCTGTCGTGTGGCAATGCCAGGGTGGGTCGCCGACCGGCGATCGTAGCTCTCCTTTGCCAACTTGCCCAGCTCGTCTTCATTTGGTCGGCGACGTTAAGTAGGATCCGTGTGTTGTTCGCTGCTGTCTGCAGCATCTCCTCGTGCTCTGCCAACTGCTTCTTTAGCTTGAGCTCGCGGAGGTCACGAGCGTCCATTGTGTCGGCAACGTAATCGTGGAACGAGCTTTGCAAGGATGCGAATCTGGAGTTGAACGCGAGAGCAGCCTGCGTTGAGCACTCGTGGACCTCGCGACCAATGACTTCTTCACAATCTGGACTTGGTGGACGCCGTCGTCGCGCGCGATATCAATGATCGACGCCGAGGCTACACCCAGTGCGCCGCGCATATTGGAGGTGAAGTCGCGCCCGACCTCAACGAGGCGCGCGCCAAGAAGGTTCGAGATGGCTGCACTCCGTTGCCGATTTGTATCGGCCACACTCAGTGACAGAAGCTCACCGAGGCTGTTCTTGATGGCAGGAAACTCTTCTTGAACACGAGCTGCTACATGGCGCTTGACCGTCAGTTCCAAAGTGGCAATCGCGTCGGCCTCAGCACGCTTTAGCTGACGATCTATGGCTTCGTCCTTCCACTCCTCAATCAGCTTGCCGATCTTCTGGTCGAAGGCACGGTCTAGAGCGGCAACGCGAGCGTCAATCATCGTTGCAGTCGGCGCTCGAGCGCGCTCGATACTGTGGGGACTTGACGGCCGTGAGACTTCGCCAATGCGCTCTTCGACACTGTGCTTGATCTTCACTTCATGGCGGTGGATCCCGCTCCGGGCCTTGGTCTCCGTTAGTTGCTCTACCTCGCTGGCGACCTGAGCCCTTACCGAATCTTCCAACGCTCTCTTGACCCGCTCGCCAATGACCCTTGCAAACTCGGGGATGACCTCTCGCAGCTTGTTGTTGACCTTCTCCCCAAAGACACAATGAACAGCATCAGCGTGTGCTGAGCGCTCTGTCTGTGTACGCCTCTCAAACTCTGCGGCTGGCTCGCGGACACGCCGGGCGATCGACTCGTCTAGCTCGGAGCGCAAGTCGGTCAAATGCCTCTCTAGCGAAGCCCGCTGCTCGACTTCTTCAGCGGACTCGCGCGCACGCTGGCGCATCGTCCAGTCCAGCTCGGAGCACAATTTAGCAAACCGCTGGTCGACGAAAGCTTCGTTCTCGCGGCGTAGGCGAGCGTCGCTGTCCTTGGCGAACGTCTTGGCTTCTAGCATAGCTGCCTCAATGTTGGCCGCCACGATATGTTCAACGGCCGATGCAACTCTGCCCGCGACCAGCTCCTCGAGATGGTTGGCGTGGTCTGCAACCTGCCGCCACACGATCTTCATCGTTGATCTGACCTTCATGTCGATGGTATGATCGACGTCGCCGAAGTAACTCCAGACGGCTTCTAGAGCAGTAGCCCGTGAGAGACTGGTGGCAGCCACTTTGAACTTTGTCAGTTCTTCCTTGATCTCTCCAGCGTAGTCCAACGCAGAGCCGACGTCCTTCGCGAGCAGGTCTTGTCGGTCCCGAAGCTGCTTGAAGCGGCTGTGGTACTCGTCTGATACAGACGCAACATTGCGCCGGATGATGCTGAGCTCGTTGTCGAGCTGGTTGCTGAGCGTCGTCTCATGCTCGTGCACGACGAGCTCACCAGACATACGAACGCACTTGCGGCTGAATGCGTCTTCCTGGTACTTGATCACTTCACTGTGCTCCAGCATGGCGGCTGGTTCAGTGACAGACTTGTAGACTGCGTCGATGACAGCGACGTCACAGCGAGCGACAGCTGCGTCCGCAAGAGTGACGGTAACGAGAGGCAGCTGCGTCGGCAACGAGCGTCGGCAACGGGAGGCAACGAGCGTCGCCAACGAGAGGTGGCGAGCGTCGGCAACGAGAGGCGGCTGCGTCGGCTGCGTCAAGAGCGACGACAACGATAGGTGGGTGTCAGCGACGAGCTAGTGCGCCAGCGCGGTGCCCAGCTGAGACGGCGACTTGTTGTCGCGACGGCCCGAAAGACCATGGTGTCCAGATCTTGTGGAAGTACTCTATGGAGTCATGTGGTTGACCTTCAAATCTTGATTGGATGAAAGCTGCCGATTTATTTTTGCCCAATCAGCGACGGCTGGTTTCAAAAGGAGCCGTCGCCAAGACAAGCGGGCCGTCGCGGCGACTCGCCTATGCTCCAAATAGTGGGCTTGGAGCCCTGTTTTCTGCGTATTTCTATACTAAGAAAAAGCTAGAACCCCGTTTCTTGCTTATTTCTATCGGGCTCCTTCGATGCGTGCATGTAACTGCTCACCAAGTTTTGCTCCAATTGACACCAAAACTTTACGGCGTTGTTCGCCACGTTTTGCTCGCTATTTACAACCCTTATTCGATGAATAAACGGAGCGGAGAGCGTTTACAACCAATTTTACCGAGGTACCTCTCATAATGGGTACACAGCTCCTGTGTCATCAGTTCAACTCGGATTGAGCACCCGAGCACACGAACAGGCGTGTTTTGAACTCCTCTTTCCGATTCTAATCCTCTTTCTCCATTGCGATGGTTTTTGGAAAAGATATGACAGGGAAACAAATTTTCCAAGACTTTTGTCGCGCACTTTACACCGTCTGTAGTTTTGGGGCCATGTGTTGGTTATGAGGTCTATTCAGACAGTATATTTACTGACATTTTGGACAGTCAATTTACTGAACTGAGTACAGTACTCGAAATCAAGACGCATCTTGGCTCGAGACGACTTGAGCACTGCAACTGACGAATTCCACCGCGCCTCGCCTTCACTTACGGGCACTTCAAGCTTCAGAAGCCCAAGAGGTTGAAACGCGTGCGCGCAGGTTCACCGCCCCCTACATACACGATGAAGCTCGTTTGGTGTTATTTCTCACGCTAGGAGTCTCTGTGCAGTTAGGATGAGGAGTTGTTTCTTCAACGCGTTCCCACCTGCATCTGAGAGCTCAGCAAACACAGGTGTGCGTACCAGTAGCTCAGCAAGTACCAGTGTTCTTACCAGTAGCCGGTGTGATCTTGAGATAGCACACAAATGGTCGATCTGAAAACCAGCTCGATGAACTAATTGTAAGCATCGCACACAACAATACACTGAGCCAGAACAGCTCTACTCAAAGCTCATTTTCAGTGCAAACGACAGGGTCGAGAGTCTCGACTCTGTCGTTTGCACTGAAAATGAATGTTTCGACTCGAGACATTCTTTTACGATTTATACGCACATGGGTGAGAAGTCATCGGCCCAAAGTGCGGCAAGCGCTATACGACGTCCGAGCGTGCATTAATGTGCCCGGCTGTTCAAAGGCGTTCAGGACGGCGGGCAGCCACATACACCGCCTGTGAATACAGGACCCATCCCTGCTGTTGTTGAAGCAGATCAAGACGTAGCAGATGCTGAAACTGTAATACAGAATCGACATCGATTGGTGACGCCGAGAAGACGTCGACGCCGAGCGCAACAGTTAATCCTCACAACGTTCACATGGCCATTTCGATATAACTCTTGATATTTTATGCGAATAAGTTATCACAGGCTCTTTCAAAACGGTTTGGTTTGGTTTGGTAAGTGAGGTATATTAGTCCACGGCTTGCGGGTCTCAATATCCATTCCTCGAGATACTTCGCTGTCGTGTGTTCGTCAGGAGGTCCCCATGTCTGCGCTGTCGCGTCAGCCGGAGCGGTTAGAAGACGGAGTGTCCGGTTCCCAAAGGAGGTCGCCGGCCTCAGTCCGTTGGCTACGTTGTTGAAGTCAGTGATTCACATCGTTGTGCATGTGTTCTTGAACTTCGGCTGCCGCCTGCCGCGCCGTAGGTAGCGCATACTGGAACGATCGTCGAGTTTCCATCGCTTGGTTGGCGGCAAGATTCGCCATTCTGTTAAAAGCACGGTAGTGATGCGTCCACCCGCTGATGACCATGGTGTCTGCTAGACGCCGCACTTCGCGGTACAGTACCGCAAGCGCCGGCTTCTTTGGCGGCCGCCGGTTCATTTTCTGCGCTATGATTATAGCGCTGTCGCCCACAATGTGGAGAGGCGTGTAGCGCGCTCGGTGTGCGTGTTGAATACCGTGGAACAGACCGCGGTACTCAGCGGCGTTGTTAGTCGTACGCTTGTCAGCATTCGACATGCTGCTCACCCAGATGACAGCGTGCTGCGTGGTCTTGGTGTCGACTCGCACAAGCACCGATCCCGCTCCCCCTGGACCAGGATTTCCGCGTGAACCGCCATCGAAGAACAAAATGTACAACACCTCTTCCGGAGGGGCTGGAAGTGGAGCTGGGTGGTCCTCTGTAATCGACAGGAGTCGCTCGAGCCCAAAGAGCAGTTCTCCTGTGACGCTGTCCAGCGGTCTCGCCGGCGACGTCCTGAGCGTTCACGCGAGGTTCTTTAAGCCGGATTGGATGCGCATCATTACCGCCGAGCAGAACTGCTCAGTTGGTTGGGATTCCTCCGCGATCAACTGGTGGTGATGCCTCCAAAGGGAGATTACCGCGGCCGCGCACGTGAGTTTCCACGCCTGCTCCGCCGCGTGGTGGAGTTGGTCAAGGTGAGCATCCCCGAGCCGCCGTCCACCGTCGCTTGCAGTCAAAAGCTTCCATGCTGCGCGAGGGGTTTGTGGCAGCCGGAGTGCGAAGACCTCGTGGGCGGCTTGAAAAGCGGTTGTCATCCTGAGACGTTCCCACCCGCGACCGATGCTCTTCCAAAGCGCCTTCGCCTCCGCACACTCCCAGAAGAGGTGATTGCGAGAATTGCGGTGGCCAGCTCATGACGGGTGCGGGCATGCAATCGAACCCTCTCGCTTATTCCACATGGTGAGCTTCCCCGCCTTGTGTCGATAGAGGAGTTGTCGGTCATATGCGCTGATGCCCGCCAGTCGTGTGATGTCCTCCCATCCCCCTCGCCTGAGCCCGGGAAGCAACGGTGTCGACCCTGGCGAAGCCGATACTGCGTTGGCAGACGCTTTGTCCCTGTCCCGAGCACCCCGCTGCAACCAGAGCACCGTCACTTGTTGCCGATAGTGTGCCCGAGTCGGTCTCCATGGCTTCAAGCTTTGCCAGATCTGCACAAGGCGCGTGGCCTGAGGAGGTGGGCAGAATTGAACTCGACCTACGAATCCATGGTCTCCGCTCGCTAACCTCTTCAGTGTTGAAAGTCGACCACTCGCGTGCACTGCCGTGTTGATGGTGATCAAACAGTGATGAACCTGCCGGCTCTCGTCCATCGACCACTCGTGTTCCTGATAGAGAACGCCCGGAAGAGGCCTGAGTAGCCCATGATCACGGTGGCGGAAAAAGAAGGTGCGGGAAGTTGTAGACGATCGCAAGACAAAGAAGAAGCAACAGCCGTCGCGGCACAGTGCTGCCGCGTGCAGCATAGTCGAACCGCAAGACACCCGGACGCAGCCACTCAATGCACACAATGTCCTGGAGATAGGAGGTTCCCTTCGAGAGTCGAGAAGAGGCAAGCCGGTACGGGCTCCCGTCCCTATCAAGGGGCCATCCGTCTTGCTTGGTCGAGCCAAATCCCACCCACTCCTCGCAGAACGTGAGCCCATCCCGTCGAGCCTGCTCGATCAGACGCTGAGCCGACCGCCCGCGAATACTCAGCGCATTGATCTCCAGTGAGGATCCGCTCCATACTATCGTCACCCGCGGGCCTTCCCCCCTCTCGTGCGCATGCTTTCACCGCTTCCTTGAACGCAGTCGACCTCGTCCAAGCATGGGCGGCGCTGAAACCTCTGAGTCCAGCCTCCCAGAGTGTATCGCCAAGCCGCCGCTATGCTGGTCGGTCAAACGCGGGAGTCACCATGACACGCGTTCCCCCGATGCCCCGAAGTAGTGAGTCCCCGACCCAGCGCTCGAGCGGGGTGGAGTCGTGTGCCCATCTCGCGACTGTTGCCGCTGCCATGGTAAGCAGCTCCATCTCGACGTTCGGCATCGCGATGCCTCTGCGGTGGCATGCGAGCTCGCTGTGCTCCGCGCCAAGCCACGCTCTGTGAGGGTGGGAACCGACCCACCCCCCAAACAAAGCACCTCACGAATGTTTGGAGCTCTGCGACTACCTCTTTTGAGGGCCAGCTGTGTCGGGCGACGAACAGGATCTTGGGCATGATTACTGCTCTGGCCACCCGTGTGCGCTGTGCCGTAACCAGGGTCTTCACGTCCGCAAGTCTCAGGTGAGTTGTAAGCGCGCAGGTGCAGATGGTCCAGTTCGCTGCCGTCGGGTCATTCATGCTGACGTGGATCCCAAGGTATCGGCAGGTAGAGTCCTCTGCAAGCATCGGGATGCCCCAAAGCTCGTCCGCCAGGTGATCCGCTAGCCACAGCCCGGTCGACTTGCCCAAGTTGATAAGGAGACCAGATACTCGCCCAAAGAGCTCCAACAGCGCGATGTAGCGGTGCGAATCCTCTGGATGGCGGATGTACAGAGGGGTGTCATCAGCATAGCCGCAGATGCGCAGCTCTGCGTCGCGTTCGTCCGCGGGCATCGGGATGCCTGAAATCGCCGCGTTGTCCACCAGCCGATACAGTACGTCGAGAGCCAAAATGAACAGAAGAGGGGCGAGTGGACAGCCTTGTCGGATTCCACAGGTCACTGGCACACGCCGCGACTCGAAGCCGTTGACTACGAAGACAGCACTCGTTCCGCGATGCAGCATCTCCACCACCCGGACAAAAGGATCTGGAAATCACATGCGCCGCAGCACTGCTGCCAAGTACTCTTTATCGAGCGAGTCGTAACCTTTGGCAAAATCGAACATAAAGCAGGAGGCAGCAGCAAGCCGCTTGTCCACCTTCGACTGTCGTTGCGCGACGTGGAGGGCGTCGATCGCCGCATGGATGCTTCGTCCGGTGACAAAGCCTGTCTGGAGCGGATGCACCAGCGTCTCAAGGAGCGGCTGAACCCGATGAGCGAGCACGCGGCTGAACACCTTGTAATCCGAGTTCAAAAGCGCGATTAGCCTGTGGTCGAGAGGCTTGCCGCCGCCGCGCTCTTCTTCAGACACTGAATGTGTGCGTCTGCGAAGGGCGTCGGAAGCACCGCGGTCGAGAACCAAAGCCCAAAGAGTCGGGCGAGCAGCGGCACCACCTGGTCGTAGTGGTCACGATACCAGCCGTTCGGCAGCCTATCGGGGCCAGTCGATTTGTGCCGTTTACACCGCCGTAGAGCTGTTCCGACTTCCGCCTCCGTGATGCGGTCCGCAAGGCGATCAATCCCGCGCTGAAGTACACTGCTTGTGTCTCGTAGCGACGAAGCCTGCTCCACCACGACGTTGACATCTTCGAGCAGCACAGCTGGTCGCTGCATGACAGGTCGCCACCCGACCGCCATTGTCTCAGCGAGCTGACTTAGCGAACTGTACGTCGGCGCGCAATCGAGCGTATACACAGTGTTGTCTGTGTACTTAATCGATATGCGGGAGTAGAAACTGCGGGCTTCCTCCGCCCAGACTGCGCATGGCGCCGCCTCATCATGTTCACCTTGAAGTCCGCCCAAGCACGTTTGCAGTCAATGATCTGGAGCCTGGAGAAATCAGCAGGCGACGCGGAGCCTGTCACGCTCCCAGCCCGACCCCGCTCATTATCCCGGATTTGTCTGGAGTGATCGGCGACCAGGCGGCTTAGACGCCGGCGGTACGACGTTGTAAGCTTGCGCTTGCATTCCCGCACCGTGGTGAGATACATCACCTTCATCCAGAGCTTGAAGCTGTCCCACCACGTCGCAGTGGATGCGGCTGCGGAAGCCTCGTCTGGTGAGGCCGCCATGATCTCCGAGAGATCGTCGTGTGCTTCTGCCAGCATACGCCGTGCACGGTCGGACGTTGTCTGCGCTGCGTGGCCGGGCACTGGATACACTTTCCGTTGCCGCCGTACATGTAATCGCTTCGTCGGGCACGCGACCTGGAGCACCACTCCGTCGTGGTCGGGCAAGCACGCTGGGGTGAGGCGCTCGACATGCCGAACCCAGCTTGTTAGACTGTCCGAGACATACCACCTGTCCAGCCTTGGGCTCTCGCGTTGGCCAGCAGGAGTGTTGTACCAGTAGTTATGGAACCGGGCGGCAAACTCGAGTCAGTCCGCTGGGGACTCGACACTGTCAAGTTCGGTCTGCAGGGTGTCATGCATGTCCAGCTTGAGCACCAGTCGGGCGAGCGAGCTCGAGTGGTGTGTTGATGCCAAGCGTTGGTATGACCGGTCGTACTGAGGCTGAAGGCAGCAATTGAAGTCGCCGCCACACAGCACTGGGCCGCCAAAGTCCACCATCATCTCACGCAGAAGGTCGAACAGAATCTCCCGCTCGCGGTGCTCCGTCCGTGCGTACGTGTTGGCAATGAGCACTGTCGTCCCGTGAATGCAAGCCGTCGCCGCCATCCAGTTCCCCGTCCATCGTTCCGGAAGATGCGGGTGGAGCTTGTCGATATTCGAATACGGGTTGAGCAAAATCGCAACTCCTCCTCGCCGCGCTTTGGACCCTCCCCAGAGCGACACTGTTTTCTGGAGACGACGCTGGTCGGAGCCCCAGACAGCACAGTGCAAGCGGTCGAGGTGGTCGCTCTCAGCCGGAGTCGCGTGGGTCTCCTGGAGAAGCACGATGTCGTGCGACCCCTGATCGCACCGCTGCCGAAACGAAAGGAGCCACTCGAGGGACTGCGGTTGATCGTACGGCAAGCCTCTGACATTCTGTGTCAGTAACCCGAGTGTGGACTCGTCACAGGATGCGCGTTGCCGCCGTGCGGGTTATGCCCTCGCTCGCCTGGCGGCCCGCAGCACCGCAAACTCAGTCTCGACCTGACGCAGGTGCTCGACTGTGCTGACCGGTTCGTAAAAGGAATCGATCGGATCTGCTGGGAGGCTCCTGCATGTCCTGCAAGTCGTGCGATCCCGCGAGGGGTCCGCTTTCGCAGTCACTCGCATGTGCGGGGAGTGGGGTGGAACCGGCTCGCCGCTCCCGCTCCTCGCTGTCGAGGCGTGCGTCTGCACTCCCCGACATAAGCACCTATGAGGTGCCCTTAGTACTGAGAGCCGACACTGGAGCCACGTGACTCCTGTGTCGGCCAGAGCATGGCTGGATCCGCGAGGTACTCTCCAGACACACAGACCGCACTCCAGTCGTTGCCTGTCAGGATGCTGCGCACTGCCGCTTCCACCCGATCACTCCTCGCTATTAGGGTGACCACGTCCTCGTAGCGTACCGGACCCCGCCATTCGTGGTCCGAGATCGGGGACGGAGCGTCAGGGGACACTGGCCGCCCACCGAGAGAGATGTACGGTAGCACGTTGGACAGGCGCCACTCGTCTTCTGAGCAGTCGTCTGAAATTACGGGCACCTCGGTGTCTCCCAGTTGCCGCTGAAGACCTGCCCACCGCTCAGGAGACATGCAGATGCCTCTTCACACTGCTCCGGCGGGTGAGGAGTGAATCGCAGATATCCACGTGGAGCAGAGCTGCTTTAGGTGGCTTGAGGCAGGTGGGTTGGACGTGAGCCGCTCCAGGCACGCGCTGGTTGCCCGCGCCGCCCAGTGATCACCCCATTCAAGGAGCCGCGTGACGCCGATTCGCTGAGCTTCCAGTTCAGGATGGGGTAGAGAGTAGAATACGTTCTGTAAGAACTTGTCTGTGTTTACGTCCCCGCCTTGCACAGCCCGTAGCCTTGAAAGGTTCGCCAGAGGGACAGTCTCCCCACTTCGTGTGCTACAGTGTCGCCATTCGCGGAAAGCGCGCTCGTTCAGCTCGCCGAAGGTGCGCCACTTGCGCCGATCTGCTGCTGTTCCTTGGTTGTCAACGTCCGCGATCTGGAGCAGTCTGCGGTAAACCATTTCGTCCTCCACCAGGTAGACACTTTTACTGGGAGGGGGTCGACGAATCACGGCATCTACGACGTTCGCGTCGCGAGCCGAAGAGGCCGCAGACTTTTGTTCCCGGGTCTTGCCACCAGCGCTAGCGCTCTCAGCTTCTCCGCAGAGTCCACTGGAGTCATCCGGCGAGTCGAAATCATACACCGGGTCGGCCCGCGACGTCAAGAGGCCGAGGCTTTCTTGGGCTGAATGAAGTCGGGCTCGGCTGTCACCACGGTCATCGTCGTCTGCGAGGAAGCAGTCATCGTATAGGTCTTCCTTGAAACGAAGTCCCTGGAAGTGATTCCCATTGGTGGGGTCATGGCGCAGGATCAGGATCGTCGGCAGCATCATGTTCGCAATGCTGTGTGCGACAAGGTCGGTGATCTGCTGCATGCTAATCGCGGTCGATGTCCCGACTGCTATCAATTCCCCAGCTGGCGTATCCTCATCCCGATAAGCGTGGCATTGAGCAAGTGCGCTCCCGTCTGGAAGCACTTCCACCACATAGATCGGCTCGCGCAGGTACATCACCGCCGTCTGGATATCCTCCGCCCGTCCCCAGTGCGAGTGAGGCGCTGTCTTTGTGACGGTGACGGCGGCTACCGCGTCGTAGTGCGCGAGAAGAGCATCTCGAATGCGTGAGATGTCTGATACTATCTCCCAGCCACATCCTGGCTCAAGGAGCGCCAGACGTTGGCGCAGTCCTCGTGTCCTCCCGTCGCCGAGCGCTGCCTCGTTTTTCACGAGATCTTGCGCCACCCAGAGAATGCGTTCTTTGTGGAGCTGTAAACTCGCAGCAATATCGGCTGAGTACGGCAGGCTGTCGTCATACTCGCAGGACACAGCGTGGTCGCGTAAAATGCCCCGTCTCTTTCAAAAAGGGGCTGGTCACCACGGCAAACTCAACATCCAAGAGCGAGTGCGCATACAGTAGCACAGCATCACAAGTGAGAGCTTCTCTCGCTTCGCTCCACCCAAATGGCCACGACGATGCCATCCAGCACCCCGCGCTCTTCCAAGCCTGCCGCCATCGCGAATACCGCAGCATCCAAGACAAAGACAAAAAAAGAGCAGTAGTAGCAGTAGAACAAAGAAAAATGCGATTACAACGAGTGGCGTGAGGCTCGCACGACGCTGCTTAGTGCGTGTCGCCGGTGGAACGTTTGGTTGCCTTATACTTTACTAGTCGAGTGGCGTTGATACCAGCACTCGTGCCAACTCCTGCACACCTCGCCTCATGACGCAGAAGTATCCTGAACGGAAAGTTGTGGGCTGTCGACGTATGGAGCTCTGTTCTGCTACAACAGAGTCTATCCTACGGCTGGGCTGTACGACCTAGGAGAGCATGAGCTTGAATGCGATCGCACACTACGTGTAGATGCAGAACAGGACATGCTCAGCTCACTTTTGGCTTCGAGCTTTTTTGTAAATATTCCAAGCTGCCATACATGATACACAAGCAATACCTTTTGAAATCGTTCATTTTTTGGTGTGAACGTTGTGAGGATTGACTGTATCTGACTCCCACTGCACTCGTCTGAGGCATGTCGGCATCCGATCCCGTCCATGGACTTGTCCTTATGCCACCCACCTCGATCGACTCACAGCTCAGTATCATGCGAATTCGCTCCGCCTCAATCAGCAGGACCGACGTCTCACTGGCTCCACGCATGCGCCTCCACATCCGGCACCATGCGATCAACTCGACAGCGTCTGCTGAGACCTCGGACTCGGACGTCGCGGAATGCCTCAAGTTCCTCTTTGACGCGCATACGAGCGCAGACCGCGAAGATATGGCGCTCGTTCACTCGGCTCACGCATTGGCGCCAGAGCAGCAGCGTGCCAGTGAGATCGTCGCGTTGGTTCATGGACACAGTTACACAGTTGCGAGTCTTGGCACCTCTTCGTACACCCGCTCTTTGTCGTGCTCTGGCCATGAGTCCCTTCTTTGAAGAGATGGATCACTAACAGCGCGTGGACGATCGCATCGAACAGACCGGTTCAGCTTCTTCTACTTGCGAGTGAGCGGCACTGGCATATGGGACACTCATGTATTGCGAGGTGTACAGTACAGTGTTCATTTATGTAGGCGTAGCGCCTGGACAGCGCAAGACCCACCATGTGTATCGTGTTCTTTCATCTCTTGATGTGGCCCCACCACCATCGACCAGAGAGCACCAGCAGGGCGAGGAGGCCACTTCGAACTGGTGATTTCAATAGTACTGTATTGTGATTGCCACTTCAAACAATCACATCTGCGTTCTGATTTACTTCAACTTCACACTGTTCCTGTCGCCATCATATCCGTCGCCAGAAAAGGCTAAGGCAATGTCATCAACACAACGCCTGCAGGCAGCTCTCCACCAAGCAGCAATCCAGTTCAAATATCCCCGTCATGTCATCCAATGCGATGTCCCTATAGTCTCTTCTTACTTCTGGCAGCGTGACTGTACGTATGGATGCATTCGCACGCTTTGCTCTGCTCCATGACAGCGGCCCACTCGCTCAACGAAGGCGGACAGTCATCCAGCACGCATGTCGGAGCGATGGAGACAATACCTACAAGAGCTACCACATGTGCCCCCTTCCCTTTGTTCACGCCGCCATCTTGGTGGCTCGCTTGCCTCATTCCTGTGTCCGTGTTGACACCGTCTTGAGCATTTTCCATACTGCGCATACTGCAACACGAGCCAAAAAGCAGGAGCTTCTGCCCTTCACCCACCCTCGCCGCTGTCGTCGTCCATGCAAGCAAATGCTTCCTTACTGTGCAAACACGTGACGATTAGCGAACACTGCGAAATGGACGACCAAATGAGTGCGAAAAGGCAGTCAGCCAGATGATGGGAGCTCGACGGATGGTGGATCCGTCGAGCTCAGTGGCCACACAAATCCTGAGTCACGCTCTCAGGAGCGTCCCACGCCGCCACCAACACGGCGAAAGCCAGCAGTGCTGCAAACCGGCGTGCTGCAAATGGGCGTGTAGCGTCTCGCCACAGTTCGGAAATGTGTGGTTATGTTGCGCGAAGCGAGTATGTGTTGCAGCAGCAGACGACAACCTCAACTCGAGGTGCGCTGAACCTTGAAGTTTGTCGCTTTTGGACGAAGCGACAGTCCGAGACTGTTCAGTGTTCCCAGTTGGATCTGCTTGGAGACGCCTGCTGGCAGGTAATCTACTCAGGTTCCACCTCAAACAAACAAACAGTCGGATCTGCTGTAAACAAGCGCGACACTGTAAAAAAGAGATCCCAGGAGGTCTGGGATACGGACTGGACGCTACAGTGATCACTCAGTCCGCCTCTCATCGTGGCAAATGTTCAAGCATTTACCACCGCTGGCAAGGTACCTCATTCTCTCATTCCTCAGCTCCGCATCACACAACATCCGATCCAACCATGCTGCTCGCGCAGTCTCACACAGGCACTGTTCAGTCTCCGCAGAGCGATTCGAGCTCAACTAGGACGGCAAGCGAGAGTCCCCGCTTATACTTGCAGGAGCGCACGTTTGCGTGTCCCGAGCCCGGTTGCTCCGACCGCTTCCACCGCAAGTTCACGCTTCAGGAGCACATCAAGACACACACGGGGGAGAAGCCGTACCGCTGCGTCGACCCCAAG
>JAASGD010000734.1:0-17233 GCA_023334115.1 Globisporangium megalacanthum | reverse complement strand
AGAACGGCGCGAGGACACGAAAGTCTGCTGCTTTTCGCACGCGAGGCGACACCACAAGGCCGAGTCGCCAAGCGCGCCACATATGCGAGACACTCAGAGCAGTCCCTGAAAGAGATATAACTGTATGTATGCTATGTTCCGCGTGCAATCTTTCTCTGACTACTTGCAAAACAACGATCAACAGCTAGTTGAGCGAATGCCAACTCGTCGTTACCTTCGGCCTGCGGACGCTTTACTGTCTATCGTCCACCACTGCCTGCTAACAAAAGCAATAGAGTCGTCTCCAACGATCGATGGTCATTGTGCAATTCGACGCGCTCTCGAGAATCGCACCAAGAGCAGCCTCAGTCAGCGGCCTCTAACCAAGCCACCCAAGCCAGGTTGTCCATGCCATCGTCGTGCTTCATGCTCCCAACGACATCAATGAGATCAGACGCGTTTGGATGGGACCCGATCGAGACGTGGTTCGAAGTTGTGAGTCAAGACGCTGGCGAATCAAGACTTCGCCAAGACTGCGCGACCACAGACTTCGAGAGCTACTCTCTCCCACATATGCTTCCAGGCATGTGTGGAGGTGCTCTCCAACCTGCGTGCTTGACTGAAGCAGCGGGTTATCCGAAGACTGCAGAGTTCATTTCTTCTGGGAGCGGCAGCTTGCGGTGCATCAGCGTGCCGTTCTCGGTGTCACCTATCGACCGTTTTGTACTGCTGGACGCCCCACGCATCTCGGTTGTCTCGCCTGCCACCCGTGCCCCTGACTTTGACACTCTGCCGCCCGACAAGCCGCAACGTGGTGCCGCTGGCGCAGTCTCGTTGGCGAACGCCAGAGGTACAAGGCGGCAGCTCACACCGCCGCAACTGCGACGCAAAACCAAGCAGCGCGGCTACGAGCGCACCTATCGTAGACGGTTGCGTCTGAAGCGTCAAAGCGACAGAACGTGCTGGGTGGCGTTGGAGATGTCACTGCGCACAATTCTAGCGACAAAGCGCGTGGTCGATACCACGGAGATACAACTCATGGCAACCACCGGACACGGACCTCTTCAAAGCGCCAGCATCTGCGCTCTTCGTTACGAGCTGTGTGAACTGCTTCAAGAGACGCGCGCTCTGCAAGAGCGACGTGCTACGCTGCTAGCAGCACAGAGGCAGATCGAAGCTATGGACTTGTGGGGTGGACAAGCCAAAACGTGTCGCTTGGTTCGCGCCGCCTTGAACACCCTCCCAGAGTTACGCGAGTATCCCACTTTTGTTGGATTTAGGTGGTAAAGGACAGACTACTGAATTGTTAATGTTGGTGCTTCTGTTGTTGGCGGCCACCAGACTTCGCGTTTGCCGCGCTGATCTCGATGGTTTGGATTGGTGCCAATGTGGACAACAAAGGGGAACCTCCTGCGCGTTTATGTCCGAGAAGTGAGTAAAGTGACAAATCGACCAGACGCCCTTTGGACGATTTTTTACTTTGGTCTTTTGTCCGAAAGGCCCATCTGAGTAACTTCAATTCAGGGGTTGCATATCTACAGTTACCTTATAAACTATTTCGGGGAACTGATCTGAGTGTCTCGCATATATGGCGCGCTTGGCGACTCGGCCTTGTGGTGTCGCCTCGCGTGCGAAAAGCAGCAGACTTTCGTGTCCTCGCGCCGTTCTCAACCCTCGTCAAGTTGAACCGGACACTCAAGTACCCCTACCACCATTCCACCATACTACCATCCAGCCGGGGCGTCCACCGAGAGTCGGCGCGAAGCGAATAAGTGTCTGCAACACGCCAACGTCTTTGAGTTGGTGGAGCTGCACGCTTAGCGATTACTGTAAGTAGGTGCAAGTGGCACGGTGCAACTACGCAAGCCGCAGCTGACATCCTATTGGTTTCCACGCGTTGATTTTGACAGACAGAAGACAAGTGAAGCAGAGATGCGAATCCGTTTGGCGGTGTAACAACCAGGTGACAGTTAAGGACACATTTTGTCAATACAACTTTGTTCAGCCACGACTTTTCGATCAGACAACCCGGTCCCGCCACTCGAACAAGCACCACCAAGGACAGCGACACGGTCCACGACAAAAAATCTGGAGTCCGGCTCCCGTGACTCTTCGGGGACAGCAATAGCGTCATTCAGCTAGCTAGTTAGCTGGCTGACTAGCAGCGCATGCTTCACCATGGATTGCAAGGCGTAAAATTGCGCGCACTGGGTGCCGACCAGAGGGGAAGCAAGGTGCTTTCCGACATCCGCTTTCTGAGCGGAAAGCGGATGTCTGAATTTTGAAAAAGAAATAGACAGAAACGGGGACAAACCGGTCCAAAGTCGAATAAACCCTCGTTTCGTGTGAGTGGCGGAAGTACAGATCAGTATGTTTGGACAGTACGTACTGTACTTGATGCAATTACTCGTGAATAATCCACCACACGAACACAGAAGCAGACGTGCGCTACGACAACAAGCGACTGCAAGGATGCTATCACAGACAGATATTTTCATAAGTTACAGTGGTGTTTGCCCAGCATCATAGTAGTACCGCACACAAGGCAAGCCCTCTCTCTCTCTCACCACACAAAGTCCGTGAAGGTCGGGTACGCCATCAGCTGCGGCAGTGTGTTGACCTCGTACCGGATCGTGCGGCTCGCCTCGGTCTCGACCCCCCAGATCGAGAGCGCCTCGAGCCACTTGTCCACCACGCGCAGGTTCACGACTTCCTCCTTGAGCGCGCGCTCCTCGTACACGAGCTGCGTGCACTTGCGCACCAGCTGCGCACGCGCGTCAGCTGCGACGTCTTCTCGCGGCAGCAGCACGAGTGCGCGCTTCGAGGCGAGCACCTTCCGCAGCTCGGCTTCGTGTGCGAGCCACGCGAGCTCAAACTCGCAGCGCTGGGTGCGCAGTCGGCCGCGGTAGTTGCGTTCGTAGCCGCGCTGCTTGGTCTTGCGCTGGTGCACGCGGGCGATGGGGTCGAGTGTGCGGGTCTTGGCTCGGCCACGCTGCCATGTCGGCTGGGTAGCGAAGGTGGTGGACGGCGATGTTGGGGCTGGTAATGATGGCTTCGCTGGTCTCAGTTTCATCTTTGCGGACTGAGTGGTGTCTGTGGTACGGGACGTTGGGGTCGCTGTTGTTGTGGTTGTCTCTCCTGCTGTCGCTGTTTCCGATGGCACTGAAGCCGGATCAGCTGGAGCTGGCGACGTTGTCGACAACAACGGTCGTGGTGAGACACCTGCGGGTATCGGACCCAACTGTGCTCGAGTCAAAGTCGACTTGCGCGTCGATACTCGCCGCTGAGCTGCACCCACCTTCGCGGAGCGCTTCGGTGCTTTGGCTCGTGGTGGTGGAACGCTCGTCACTCGCGGGGATTTGCGCCTCAGCTGAGACTCTTCGGCACTGGATCTCGTAGCCAACACCGTGAGGGAAGCAGCGATGGCTGCACCGACTGTGGGACTGTCCACACCGGCAGTCTCTGTCGCTGCTGGCGTCGAGTCTCCAGCGACACGAGAACCTTCTGCAACTGTAACCTCGACGTCGCCCATCTCGACCATGACCCACGACTGGTCGAGCTCGAGAGAATGGCGTTGCTGCTTGCCGCTGACGCTTTGACCCAAAGGATCAGCTGAGCGCGTCGTTCGGCGCTCTGTGGCACCGTCGTCGTCTCTTTCGTCCTTGTCAGTGTGCTCGCTGTCGTTGTTCCGCGCGTCGCTGTGGTCGCCGCTGCCACAGCCGTCGAGGTCGCCGGCCACACTCTCCGTGATCTCCATGTCGGTTCCGTCGCTACTTACGCTCACACTGTTGTCGAGGACGTCGAACATCATGGCGTCGGTGAGGAAGAAGAGGTCGGCGTCGAGACTCTTCGGAGACGACAGCGATAGCGACATTAGCCGCATGTACGGGTCCGTCGTCGCCGATGTCCCTGCGACATCCGCCGTCTCGAATGGCCGTGTCGATACCTCCGGAGTATCTGATGATGTAACTGGTGGTGATGTTGGCGTAGCAGGTAGGCTGAACGATACCAACGCATCCGCTTGGTCGGCGCAGTCGGCGTTCGTGGACACGGTGTCGAGGCTGATGCTGTCGATCCAGAGCGAAGTTGGGAACGAGTCGAGTGCCGCGAGGTATGCGGCCACGGATGGCATGTTGGGTAGTCGAGTGCTGTTGTGGAGTACGCTGGCGACTTGAGCGCGGGGTGGTGGATTGGGAAATGAACAACGGAGCGTGGCGGACAGAACACCAAGCAAGCTGCGTCGATGGCCTCCACCTGACTGAACAGCTGAGTAGCGGACGGTTACTCAGTGACGCGAGCTGGGTAGCGAGTAGAGATGGCGGTGAAGGGGAGGTCCTGGAATTTCTGGCGCTTCGAAAGAGGTCGAGAAAGCGAACATTCGGGTCTTCATGACTTCAAGAGATGTGGCACAACTTTGACTGTACCGTGGTGGAACCTGGCGTGTGTCCGTATCTGCATTTGCTGGAGCTCGTGTCTGCTGACGCAGGATCGATCGATGGTCGGCCTTAGTGGCATGCCACTTCTTAAGTGCGACTCTCTGGCTCGTGAACATGCTCACGGCCAGCATGACACACCCAGACGACCAACGTGGCGGCGAGGGAGACAAACAGGCGAGCAAAACGTAAGCGTTGCACTCAACACAGTTCGAAGTCTCCGAGACTCGAGCTCATCACAGGCAGGACAAACAGCCAGTCAACCGAGCGCCGCCCAAGTCAAGTGCCATCGAGTTTAACTGAGATGCACTGTATCACGAATCCGCCTCCACTCGGCTTCCCACAATCTTGTTGTTGAAAGTGAGGTATATTTGGAAGCAGCGCCCTGAAGGTGTGAATGCTTTATTGCTATCTTGCCCGGGTGCTAGCAACGCACAACGGCCAGGAGTACCACGGTTCTTGCTGGCGTCTTCGGATCCGATCCCACGAGTGGATACACAATGGCAATTGTGAATGAGCGTTGTCGTTTCGGCGTGGTGTACACTTGCACACGCCAAGCAAAGACTGGTTAATGAGGATAGATAGAGACAAGAAGCAAGAGGCAAGATGCAAGAGCGGCGAAGGCGACCCACTATTCACCACCCTCATGCAACACGATGAATCACGGACGCGTCCGGTGTGAGTGCATGAAGAGTACGAATACAGTACACTGTAGTAGATGGAAAGTGGACAGCGAGAGGGCCCGCGTTGGCGTGTAAAAGTTGGCAGTGAGACGCTTATCTATCGAGTCAAGCAAGCGCTCGAGGACGACCAACACATACTCCCAAACACAACCACGGAGAGAAGTGGGCCAGGGAGAAAACGACAAGAGCCAGGGAAATGCACGAGTCAGAAAGCAAAACGCAAAGAGGCAGCGCCAGCGCGAATCTCGGCGAACACAACTCGGTACTGTACATACGTACGTTGTCTTTGGCGGTTCTCCCTTGGCTGCTTCTGGTCGCTCTCCTTCTTGCTGTCTCTTGGCGGCTCACACTAATCTGCAGTCGGACATAACAAGTCAGCTTTCACCCTTCTGGTACAGGTACGATCCGATCGACAGATGATAGCCAGATAAATAGGATACCTCGAGGGAGAAGAAGGTGGTTTGACGACTTGGATGGACTCGGTGGTGCTTGCTTCGCTTGGATTACAGTATCTGCATCTACAATCATGCAGTTGTGTTGGCATCCGAATCGGATGTCTCTGTCCGCTGTCGGATATATGCTGTGAGCAGTTTTCAGTGCTGCAAAAGATGGATTGACCGCCATGTGTGTATACACGTGAATGAGCAAGAGTGGTGTAAAAGCAATTGTAATGACGAGGTGCTTGAGGAAAACAAGTTTGGAGTCCAGCAAAAGGCGATCGAGTGCACAGTAGGGGTCGACAAGAAGACTTTTGCGAGGGCTTTTTGGTGTGGTTTGGATATTTGTATCCTGAAGAGTCGTATGATCCTGACCTCTTCACTCACGATTATCAGTTGTTGTACATAGACGGAACTGAGTTGCTCTGGCAACTGCACTGCACTCACAACGGTTTTGATTGTACAGTACTGCATAGACGGAACCGAATTGATCACCCAGGACGTTTGTCGTTTTTCGAGTGGCACTTCACGAGGCCACGTGGGACGTCTGACAACTCGGTGGTTGTGGATGCAAAGATCGTGCAGAACGCGATCGAGAGTTTACCAGCTCAACTCGTCGGAGATGAGATGCCAAAACGGCTTCCACTTTATCAATTTGCTCGTTTGTGCGCACTCGCTGTATTGCCCAGTTTCCAGCAGAATGCGCACACCAACAGTTGAATGCCTGGCATCGGGAATCCGGGTGTCGACTCTTGGTTCGGACGCAATGTATTGCTTTCTTAACATGATGAGTGCGAGTGGACCGAAGCGGATAAGAGCATCTAAAGGTGGTGCGCTTGCTGAAGGCTAGTTCGATCAACTGAAAGACTGGTGCGTCAGTCAGCTGTGTGTGTCGATGTCGGATAGCTCAGGAACACGACAGGCTCTGATGGGACAAGGAGCGTGGAGTGTCATTAGCTGCACGATACGTCGACTATTGTCTACTGCATTTAATCGCCGCATTTATGAACTTGCTCTTGTCGCACGTGAAGCCGTTTATCGGTGTAACTGCAGTTGCTGGTATCCTTGATCCAGATATGCTGATGCTGGCGTAGCGCTTGCTGGTATCGGCGCTGTCGTCGAGTGCAAGTGGTCCATCCGCTTGGAGCTGATCGAGACGATCTCCACGCCAACTGCATGTATTGCCAGAATGTCATCTTCGAAACTCGTCTGTGATCGTGGCTGGGCGTCGCCGACTGACGCATCCACTTTCAGATTGGTCTCGACGTCGTGGTCGTTGTCGCACTCGAACGGTTCGTCGCTCCAATCGCACTCCCATTCGCAAATGTGAACGCAGTTGCAGTCACGCTCGCTATTCACTCGACAGTTGCAGTTGCAGTCGCAGTCGTAGTTGCCAGCACCGTCGTCGTTGTCTGCAGTGTCAGCCGAGCTGATCAAGACTGGAGGCAGCACGACCACCACTGACGGGAACTCGAACACCGCTGGCGTCGTCGTGAGAGTAGCTGACGAGTCGAGATCCATTGTGGCAGCACCAATCATCGCGTTGTCTTGTGGGTCGCGTGGGGTGCGGGTTCTTGTGTGGACAGCGTTGGCGCCACTGCTGGTTCTGTTGTTGTTGTTGCTGCGGCGGCGGTCGCAGTTGGTAATGATGCGTGCGAGTAAGCGCCGTCAGCGGTGGCTTCTCGAGCGTTGATCGATTGAGTATGCAGAGCGCACACAGACGGACGAATACTCGGCTTCCGGCAAATCGGGGACTGAAGAGAGTGAGCTTGCTGCGTGCGGCGCGAGAGATGGCGATGCTGCGAGTAGGCGCGAGTGCGTGTGTATGCGTGTTTGCGCTGATGTGCGACTGTGAGTGCGCGCCTGTTGATGCGTCGGAATGGTACGCATGGTGGGCGAAGTGAGCAGCTTGTCCGCACTTCAACAGCCGCTGGGGTGTGGCTGACTGCTTATCTGACGAAGCACACTCATAAAAACACTGTAAACTTGCACACATGTGTGCACTCTGTGTGTGTGCATTTGATCGATCGCGATTGTTTGCAACTTACTCGCGTTTGAGAGAGCAGCAACCGCACTGTATCGCGTCTTGCGTCTTGCATGCGGTTTGATGTTGGCTGCGTTGCTTTGCGTTGCGACGCTCGTAGAAACGGAAGAAACAAAGAGAGCAATCGAAGACCGCAGCGACGGCCGCGGAACTGGATATGGCATACATATCCAGTTCCATGGCTGTCAAAGCGAACTCAGCGCGACGACCCACTCCCCTCTCGCTCGCTCTTTTCGTGAAAAGCCCACCCCCTCGCGCACACCGTGGCGATCTGGCCCCCTCACACCCTCAGCTCAACTTGAACGGCACTCCGTACGAACAAGTGCAGATGCGCAAGAGGAGGCTGCACGCTTGGCGCAAGATGTGAGCGCAGTAGTTACAGTTGGGTACCGTTGCTCTCGCGATTCTCGTTAGGCGTGCGCTCGATACTCAGGCGCAGAGTGGTACTGGATCTCAGGTAAACGACAAATGAACAGTGCGCAATGGGTCCTGCTGGAAGTGTACCAAATATCTGGTATGACTGGTGATTTGTGGTCCAAGAGAATAGATTGGACCACTTGACAGCCGCTTTCCAGATACTGTAACCACTACACACAACGACGGAAAAAGACGGGAGGTTTGAAGGGGAGACCTATAGTGCATTTACCAAGGGATCTTGAACGAAAAGAGGTCATTGGCTGTAATTGCCGATGGAGGGCGAGCAAAAACGACCACCCATAATGTGGTTTTGGTGTATAAAAACGCTGATATCAGGCTTGCGCCACTGTGCACCGTGGAATTGTTTTCTCAAACCACCAAATTAACAAAAGCTTCTCGGACCCGACACGGCAATTTAGAGCCACATTCGCGACCTGGGCGATTTGCTTCTCTTTCGCATGGCAAGCACTTCTGCAACTCGACACGCTTTGATTCAGATCAAAGAGTCCACAACACTTGCATAACGGCTCGCAGCCGTGTTAGCTGATGGCACAGCTTTGGAGCACCCCTCGTTCGCAACTACAGTATATCTTCAGTGTGTATAAGACTCGTTCGATGCAAGTATCAATAAGATTTCTTCAAACTACAGTAGCTCTCATAGGTTTGGTTGAATCTGAGGTGTATTAGGATGCTTCGCCGCCTTGGCGTGATCAACTAGTACCCCTACGCAATATGCATACATAACACACTCACCTAGCCTGTACCTGCGCCGCAGCCGCGGAAGCGGCTGGTGCCCATCAACGGCGTCGCTGCAGGCGAGCTCGGCATGCCGCCGCTCATGAGCGGCGCTCCTGCCTATCGGCCCTCGGGCCGACGTCGCTCTCGAGCCAGCCCTGCGGACCCTGGAGAAGAACGTTCTCGGCCGGCAATCCATCCTGAGCCGGCCGCGCCGAGTCCATCGCCGAATTCGCAAGTAAGTCGGCCATCTTGTTATGGCATCTGTAATGGTGCTCCCACGTCTGAACGCCCACCCGATCCGCGAGCAGCCACGCCTTCGCGTACAACGGTCGCAGCCTGACGCTGCGCGGTGGCCTGTGCCGCCTCACCTGCATCAGGATGAGCTGGCTATCTCCGATGAATACTACCCGCTGGAGTTGTAGCCGCGCTGCTGCCTCCAGCCCTGTACACAGCCCGTTGTACTGGGCCTGGTTGTTCGTCGTACCCACGTCAGCTTATGACATGCAGGCTGTCCAGATCAGAACAGCCGTTGTCGATCCAGGTTCCAGGCGTGCGATGAACGCCCCGGCTCCACCTGGTCCGGGGTTGCCCCGAGAACCGCCGTCAAACAGCAGCAAATGAGCCGTGATCGCAATGCGGGACGTGTCCACTCTCGGCAGCCGCCTTCCTGCGAGCTGGCTTGCGAGCACCAACAGAGCCTGCAGGCTGAATTCCTGATTCGCGTCGACTCCCGGTTCATCTTGCCATAGGCGAGCCCGCTCCGCTCGTACTGCCGCCCAGAGAGCTGCCTCAGTGCGGCCAACAAGTGCATCTCGGTTTTATCGCCCTGACCCATCCTCGCGCGCCTCTCGTTTGGAGATTTCGATGATCCTCCGCACCGCTAGCACGTGTAGCCTCCAGATCCGGTTCGTCACCGCATGCGCTACCAATGCAGCGCTCTCCGCCGTCTTTCTCGCCGGCCCCGAGCTCAGGTCCCCCCAAGAGGAGTCATTCCATACACGGAGGCCCAACTGAGGCAGCGCCAACCCAAAGATCGCTGGAATCGCCTCACCAGTCCAACCCAGGCTCTCATCATGTCTCAGGAAGCTTACCACACGCCGCCATCGGTCCGTGAGAGTCCCCCACGGTCTGACCGCAATCGTGCACCTCCAGTAAGTGTGCAAGGCCGAGTTCGCCTCCACCTCCATGCAGCCGTCTGCTGGGCAGCTGTAACTGCCTCTTGCGCTGCTCCACGCGCTCACTCGCCACGCCTTGAGTCTATGGAAGCGCAGACACAGTCCGCTCGTTGCAACCTGGATCTTGAGGCAGTCAATCCACAAGGCTGACTCGAGCGCCGCAGCCACGGAGGCGTTGACCCGTCGCCATTTGTCGCACTGCTCCGCCACTTTGTTGAGTGCCCGCGTCCTCCCAAGTGGCTCTGGGTGCCGATTCGTGGCGTGTCTCGTTTGCTCCGCATGCCCCGGAGCCATGACTACCAAAGGCGCCACCAAGCGTGAAAGCCGTGGGTCTGGCCGCATTCTTGTCCGCTCCTGTCGGTCGTCCTCGACTTGCCAGCTCCAAAGCAGCGTGTCGACATCGCTCTGAGCCACTATTTTGCCCAGGGAACGCGAGGGTGCCGGAAACCACTCAAGTCAGAGCGACCACTCTCCATGATTGTTCTTCAATGTCCATGTGTCCTCCGTCGGGCGAGTCAGAGTCAGGCAGCCTGGTGGAGGTGGTCGGTGAAGGAGCTCCGGGTAATGTGCGACGACCACGTCGCACAACTCGCAGCACCGGGATACATCTTTCGGTGCCAGTGGGAACTGGCGCGGCGTGCACCTGAACGCCACCACGAATGGAGCCACCCATCGCGACTCGAGGATGTCGCAAACCATCCTCGCGCCTTTGAATTGCGAGATAGAGTCCGCTAGCCCTGCGTTTCCAGTGCTCTCAAACCACATGTCGCCAGCGTAGAGATCCACGAGCGGTACCCACTCCCGAAGATACTCGCGGCCGTCCTCAACGTGCAGCTGTCTCAGCGCCCGCGCCTTAGGCAGCCACGGCGCGTATTCGAGCCCGTCTGGCCAACTGCAAGAGGGCTGTGATCCCCTCCCGTTCGATCGGACCTCGTTCCTGAGGGGGCTCAGCCTCCAAGGCTGCGTGTCCGCGCTCCCACTGTGTGGTCCGCCATCGTACGGGCGGCGTGATGGTGCCGCTCGTCACGTACCGTGGACTCCCCACTGCGGTGATTGCGGTTGGCCACGCCAAGGATTTGCCCGAGCGCCACGTGAAGATCCATTCGCCCTTCTGCCCAGCGAAAAGCTGTCTTCCTTGCACTTCAACGCAGCTTTTCCCGCACGTCAACTTCGGCAAAACCGCCGTCTGCTCGGTTGAGCTGACTCACGTCAACTCCTACCTGAGCTCTCCCACCCCGGCGGCTTGCTGAGTAAAAAATCCCGTCCACACGAATCTGTGGACACACGCCTGCAGTCTCGAAGCTGTGTTGGCGTCCAAATGCGTGCGCTTAGCCACGAAAGCAATCTTTGGCATCGCGATCTCTTTCACCAGGTCCAGCGCTGCAAGACGTCTGTGGTCTTTTCCCGCGCGAGAGCAAGTCATACTTGAATCCCTCTCGTCGTCTAACTCCAGATGTTGCGCGGGTGGACCTCGCACGTCACCTGCATCCCCAAGTAACGAACCGAGACCGCCCTGTCGACCGGTTTGATCTCCATCTGGTCAACCAGCAGCAGTGGACCGTCCGGGTGCAAGCACACCGCTACACACTTGTATTGAGCCGCAGATCTACGCGTCCCCAAAGCGCCGGACAATGCCGAGGACCGCTCTCTCCTCGCTGTGGTTGCTCATGTACAGTGCGACATCGCCGGCTACGCCGATGATGGGCACCTGAATCGGGCCTGCCGTGCTTGGAATCATGAGTCCCCGCACATCGGGATGGACCTGGACCCGTCGAAAGAGTGAGTCGAGCGCTAGCATAAAGAGCAGTGGCGTTAGCGGACAACCTTGGCGGATGCCATTGTCTATCTGGACCACGCGTGATTTAAACCCGTTGGCAAGGAACTCTGCTGTCGGTTGTGCATGCAGTCCCATAATCGCCGCCGCAATTTGACCCGGGAGGCCGAGGTGTCGGAGCGAGGCTTGCAAGAAGTATCGGTCCAACGAATCATACGCCTCCCGAAAGTCGAGCATGACAACCGTGAGCGTTTTGGGAACCAGTCCGGCCTCCACTAGTGCACGTGCCGCCTCGAGAACACCCAATGTATTGTGGATGTCTCGCCCCGGGACGAAGCCATTTTGGGTCTCGTGAACGAGGGCGCCCATGTGGCGACCGAGCCTCGTCGCGAGAATTCGGGTGAACGGCTTGTAGTCACCATTCGGTAGTGCAATCGGCCGGCGGTCGAGACCGGTCCGCGGAGGTGCCGCCTTTGGAATACAGTGCACCTCAGTCTGGGAGAACGACGGTGGGGCACGCCCGCTGTCCAGGATCCCTGTAAAGAGCGCTGCCAGGTGGGGTCGGAGCTCCGCCACGTGGTCACGGTAAAACGCGTTGGCTGGGCGGTCCGGGCCGAAAGCCTTCCCGCCCGCCAATACCGCAATCGCGAGCTCAACCTCCTGGCTTGTCACCGTCGCCCCCAGTGATTGGAGATCCAACCCGTGTTTCAGTGTTGGGGTCCCACTGAACCACGACTCGACCAAGTCCGGGGCCGTCGCCCCTTGACGCAAAACCGGCTCCCAGTCACGTGCCAGTCTGTTGGCCGGTCCTCTCGGGTTCGTGGCGAATCCCGCCGACACCTCCCCAATGTGCAGCGGCTGCCGGGCACTGAACTTGACTGAGAACCGTGCGAAGAAGGACTTCTATTGATGAGCGGCTCCTCCGGATTATCGTGCGAACGTTGCCTGGCGTTACAGCTCTCGCCGCGATGCATCTCGCCCGCGATCAAATCGCGAAGCAGCGCAATCCGCCGAGCAGGCTCAATCTCCAGCCGCCCCATGGCTCTCGAGACGCCGTCCACCGAGGCTGGGATACCCGATGTCAGCGCCAAGAGTGCTTCTCTCAGTGCCGCCCGAAAACGTCGCGAGGGCTGCTTGAACACCCGCGTCCTGGTTTAATGGGTAGCCCGTGCGGTCTTCAGGCACGTCACACGGAGCTCAGTTTTAAACGAGTCCCACCTGTCGACAGCGTTGTTCCCCTTTCGGCATGGTTCCTTGCGAACTAGCAGCCTACAAGCTTCGCGTACCGCAGTGGCACAATGCGCAGGAGGTGGGTACGCTCTCTTTCGAGCCCGCATCCAATTGGAAACGTTCGGGTCCGCCAGTCGTAACACCACCCCATTATGGTCTGAACGCCCATCCGCCAGGCTAACCTCAGTGGAGACCGCCCAGCGCGCGAACCGTGCCGTCAGGTACCAGCGATCAATGCGGCTAGACGCTGCCTCCCCGTGAGCGACCGAGTACAGGTATGTATGGTGCGTGGCCCGGAAGACAGCGAGTTCATGTTCGGTCTCGCAGGTAGTCATTGTCGCTCCCAGAGTCCACCAGCCCTAGATGTTCCAGTAGATGCTGGAGCGCGGGTGACTCATGGTGTGAGCTCCCGGTGCGCCACGGCCGGTCATGCACCGCGGACTATGCCGAGTTAAAGTCCCCACCGATCAGCAACCGCGGGGCAAACTGCCCTAGCCACACCAAGCTCTGAAAGAGCTTTTCTCGAGCTCTCCTGTCACGTGGCTCGTAAACGATCACGAGCGTCCACACGTGTCCTCTGAGCGAGAACTGCACTGCGCAAAATTTCGCCGACCAAGCATCCTCTCGCAGCGGCGGTTCACCTTGGATGCGGCTGTGCGGTTGCACCAACACGCCGACTCCGCCTGCGCGTCCGGTACCGGCGGCCCAAATTGAGCGTATCTCCAGGTCTTCACTGGTCCGGAGTCTCCAGCTCCGAGCGTAGCGCTCCGGCAGCCCCGACGTTTCAGCTACCCAGCGCGACTCTCTTGTAGGATCACAATGTCGGTGATGCCTCCTGCAGCATTATCCTTGAATGTCGCCATCCAGTCAGCGAACCCACGTCGCTTGCCTGCGGATCCACGGGCGCTCTGGGAGAGAACGTTGACGATACTGAGGTCCGACTGGCGCCCTCTCTTATTCACTCTCTCCTCCTCAAAGGTTCCAACGCAATGAACCAGGAACTGTCACCCACCTGCTGCCTGTCCATGCCTGCGAAGCGGACTCACAACCTGGTTGCCGTTGGCCGCTCCACCAGGAGCGGGGGGTTGGAAGGTAGCAGCGCAACCCTCGAGCACCGTCGCGGTGCCCTTAGTAACGGTGAGACGGCGACGGCGGAGAGTCTTCCGCTGTCGCCGCCTCTGGCTCTGGTACGTCGTACGAGCCTTGTACATCTTCCATGAGCAACTTCCGCAATCCAGACCAGTTCGCGCATCGCAGCTCCGTGAGTAGATCCCTTGCACACGACTGGTGTGTGATGTCGTCCAGCCAGTGGAGGAAGGCTGTCGCACGGTTAATACAAGGCCCGCCATCCTATGCGTCAGGGATAACGCCGCTGCACCTAGCGACGATCGCAACCAAGAAACAGAAGTCTGCCGTCTCCACCTGCGGTAGAGTTCGCGAGACCAGCCGCGCATCTGCGACATCTCTGAGCGCCCGTTCCCACCGTTTGCGGCTGTGAGCGAGCTGGAAGCACTGATCGATCCCAGACTTGACCTTGAGAGCTGCGCTCCATTCACTGAGCCAACGTGGTGCTGCGTCCCCGCGTGCGAGTGATATCTGATCTTGAATCATTGCGATCCGCACGACGACCAAGAGCTCCTTCCCGATGTATTCAACGTCCGCTCTATTGGTCATGGCCAGCGCGACTTCCGGATAGGGAGCCGCGCCAGGAGGGAGGACCATCCGGCAATATTGTCGCTGCACGAATGGAGCTCCTCTTCAGCGGACGCGGGCGTGCGCTTCCCCGTGCTCGGAGACGACCACGCTCTCTGGCTGCACCGTGCCGTCGCCTCTACCTTGTTGGCCGCCGATGCTCGACCGTGCGCCGTGCGCGCAATACCGTGCAGCTCCTGCCGTGGTATGAACTGGCTCTGAAGCACGTCCTTTGCCGCCACTTTTAGGTGAGTCGTGGAGTCTCATCCGCGCTTCTTGTCGCTGCTGTTCTTGCCCATTGAGAGAGACCTGTGCCGCGCAGCACGAGTTGCTTCAATGTCGAAGTCGGTATCCTGCGATAGGCCCGTGGTGAGGTCTACTACGTCTGCTGATCCTGCAGCAGGCAATGGGTTCACTGCTCGTGGCGATGGCAGCTCGAGTGTCACTCGTGCCTCCGGACCCTGCGAGCCGCTCTGCGATGCCCCAGCGGATTGCGACGATCCCGACTCGCTTGCGCTGGGTACGTAGTCGGGGTCCACGATCTCGTCGATCTTCATGGACGGCGTTGAGCAGCTGGTCCACGGCAGAAAGACCGGTATCCACAGAGCGTTGTGCGCTACTCGTAGCCTGTCTGCGAACGTGTCCCCGTGCTCATCAATCTCGTTCCACTCCGTATAGCAACCTGGAGGGAATCGGACACCTGTGTAGTGTCCACCCCCCCTCTCCGTGATGAAGCGCGAGGATCAACGGAGCAGCACGGTAGTTCAGTTGCGTCAGGAGGATGTGGTGCGCGGTGGCACTGTGCAGGGGTCGAATGCGGATGCTCTCTCCTAATTCCGCGCTTAGCCCATCAGCAACGTCCAGGTGGTACATCTGGGCGTGCACGATCTTGGACGGCAGCACATCAAGAACGTAAAGAAGCTCTCGCAGGTTCCAAACCGCCGCCATGATCTCTTCCGTTCCCGACCAGTATTGACGGCTCTGATTATGCGATACCGACTTGGCAGCAGAAGCGAGGAGAAAACTGCGGATGGCCGCGATAGTCGCTCTATCGTCAGCACCCTCGAGCTCTGGCGCATAGCGCTAGCGTAAAGTAGCCATGCTGAGGAAGCCGCGTGCGATCCAACTTTCGAAGTTGACCGCGATCATACCCACCACTTGGCGAGGTAAAAAGTCGCCTCTCGAGCATGCAGCTTGCTGGTGCGGATGTTGGCGTAGCGTAGTTCCCACTACTTCACTGCATGGAGCGCGTAGAAGAAGCATGAACCATTGGCTGGTACGTTGACAATTCTTGCCTGAAGAGCTTGAAGCCAGTCACTCAGTGTCGCTGGCGCCTGGGGTTCGGAAAGTTAGAGTCATGTTGGCTCGCCTCCGACGCGAGTGCGTCTTGCGAGACGGCTGCCTCCTCGTCACTGGCGCCAAGTATCGCTTTGGCGAGTTCTTCGCGAGCGCTGGAAGCGACGTCTTCGATGCCGCTCGCCTTGTGCTCCTCGTTTTCCTGGAAGGACGGCAATGCCGGATCCACCACGCCTCAGGGCGTGCCTCGGGCGGGATCAGCTGCACTTCCTGAGACTTCACCGTCCCTGAGGACCGAGAAGCAACCAAGCCAGGGGCAGACTTCGGCTCCCGCGAGAAGAAGTGGGGAACTGTCAGTTGCGTGACAGTATCAGGGCTGAGACGTCGAACCGCCACCTTCATGTCTGCAGCACCTGATTGCAGCATCGGCACAGCCTTCGTTTCCGGATCCGCAGCAGGAGCCGCATGCAGCTCCTTCGACCGCTGTTGATTGCCAGTCAGGGTTGCCTCCGCTGTCTCATTGACGTCCGCCTCTCGTGCTCAGATCATGTGGTGAGCCGTGTTGGCTCGCGCCATGCACGTCGGCGACTTGTCTGCCGACCCACAGACCGGGTCGATGGTGGGAGTTCGCGCTCTTTTCTGCAATGACTCGGGCATGACATTGTCTCCGTCGATGTCCTTCTTGTGGGCTTGGATCCTCGGAGTGTCCGGCTTCTGGGTTTGCGCCGCTGGGGACCCCACTGCCGGCGCCGCTTCGGGCTGTGAGAGCCTCGGGTCCAGGTCGCCAGTCACCGGCGCAGCCACCGTCGTGTCGTCGTCTACACTGGCGCTTCCGAGCAAGTTCTCACTGTTCTCGCCTCCATCGGGAGCGACCCAGTCGTCATCGTGCAGGGCTGGTTCTTTCTCTCCTGCTCAATCCATCGCAGAATAGTCGTCTGACTGTCGCGCCGTATTCGCTTTGAACAAGCCGACCCGGATCTACTGAATCTGCGCCGCCACTCATGCGTGTCTGTTGTGGCGCTCCGCTGTCGCACCGGCCGCCATGCGTTCGGCCTCACCGGAGTCCCGTGGTTTGGCTCTAGCTCGTGCCGCCGCAGCTGCTGCACTCGCCACTATCTTGGACGCGGCCTTCGCGGCACGAACCCGGCTAGCTTCTTTCTCTGCCCGAAGTCGAGCCGCAACCTGCGGTGCATGCTGCTTCCGCAGCTTCTTCAGGTGTCATTTGAAGCCGTGGACTCCTGTCGATGGACCCATCTTGCGTTCCTGCACAGCTTGCGCGTTGAGGCTCACGGAAACCGCGTAATTAGAGAAGGCCAGCGGGGGGGGGGGTTGGTT
>JAASGD010000733.1:0-17239 GCA_023334115.1 Globisporangium megalacanthum | reverse complement strand
GCGAGACTCGCGCGTGTTGGGAGCGTGAACAAGACGTCGCACCACTTGATCCGAGCGGCGTCCGACGTCCCGTGGCGGTGCCCAAACTCGCGCTTCCGACACACGTGGCGCCGCTGGAAGGTGGGACTTTCAATCTACTTGGCGATCGAAGTGCCGTTCGAGATCGCGTTCGACTGGCGCGGCAGCGTCGGACACGCGCGGCCGCTGCTGCCGTACGCACTCGCACTCGCAGTTGAGTTCTTCTTCTACGTCGACGTGTACTTGCGAGCATGCGTGTTGGCGCGTACCCGGAAGGCTGGGGGCGGGACGACAGGCGACGGCCAGGAGACGCGGGCCCGTACGCCAGTCCAAACCACGCAGCAGTCGCCGCGTCGGCTGCTCCACGGACTCGTGGAACGCCGGTCCGAGCTCATACAGCACTACCTGAATCACGGCGACGTGTTGCTCGACGGCGTCGCGACATTGCCGATCTCGATGGTCTGGGCAGTCGTGTCGAAAGACGGGGTCGGAGCCGACACACTGTACTACATGCGCTTCTGTCGGCTCCTCGCGCTCGTGCGTCTTACGAAGCTGCCGCGGATGCTGCGCAAGATCATGCGTGAACATGACCTCAGTCCAGCGAGCCAGCTGCTTGGGAACGTGACACTTTTCTGTGTTGTCGCAGCGAACGCTGTCGCGTGCGGCTTCTTCCTGGTCGCCGACGTAGACACGTTCGACGTCGGCGTGCCACGGACCTTTCGCGGCCGTGGCTCCGTCTCGAGCGACCAGTGCCTCGAAGACGCGTCTGTGTCCCAGAACTGCACGTGGTTCGTCTACGACCTGAGCGCGTTCGACATCCACGCGCGCTACATCCGGTCGCTCCACTGGAGCGTCGTGCTGCTCTCGACGGTCGGGTATGGCGACATCCTGTCGTTCTCCGACAGCGAGTGCGTCCTCGGCTTCTGGTGGATCTTCCTCGGCGCACTCATCTGCTACTTCACGTCCTGCGCAGTCTCGAGCGTCCTCGCCCAGGTCACGGTGCTCGACGCTATGCGGAGCCGCCGAGCCGAGACGATCAACCGTGCGCTCGTTCGGGCTGGCGTGTCGAATGCAACCCGACGCGTCATTCGGCGGCACTTTGAGACGAACTGGAAGCTGAACGGTAGCGTGCTCCAGGAAGCCGTGCTATTACAGCACCTCCCGCGGTCCCAGCGCCATGAGCTCGCGTGCTCGCTCTACCTCGCCGACCTCTGTCGGTGCTTTGTCTTCGCCTCGTTCCGGCCCCAGAGCTGTTTCTTGCGCGATGTCGCGTTGCTCCTGCGGTCCGAGATCTTTGTCCCGAAAGCCGTGCTCGTGAACTGCGGCCACATCGCGACCGAACTGTACCTGGTCCAGTCGGGAGACGTCGAGATGCTCATCCCACGGGTCGAGAAGCGGCGACGGCGGGTTTTTGACACGTCGGACGACTACGTCATCAGCGTCGATAGAGGCGACAAGAAGACAGGAGGAGGAGGTCCGAGGTCGCTGCTCGAGCGCTTGTTCCAGCGCAGCCGTTCGACCGAAGAGAGTGCAAGCCCAGCCACCAGTCGACAACGTTCACACCACCACGCTCGAAGCGGCGTCTGGGACGTCAGTGTTGCCGCCCAGATGATCCCGATCGCCGTCCTGCGACGTGGCGACTGCTTTGGCGAAGAGAGTTTGCTGCCAGACGAGGAGTGCGAGTCGCGCGTGAGCGTCCGCACCGTCACGAGCACACAAGTCGCGGTCTTGACCCGGGCCGACGTAGTCGCCTCACTAGCGGAGCGGTACCCGGACGAAGTCGCGCTCCTGTGCGGCGCTATCACCGCTCGACGAGCCGAAGACGACGCGCGCTTTGAGCGCCTGCACGCGAACGTGACGGAGAAGAGCAAAGTCCAGGGCGTACTCGGTACGAGCGCGTCGTTGTATGCAGAGCACCAAGTGCACGCGAGCCACATCATTGGGCCCGAGACGGTGCGGTACAAGGCCTGGCGGACGGTCCAGGGGTGCGTGCTGCTCTACAACTTCTTCCAGATCACGTTTCGCTTGGCGTTCGTCCCGAATCCGTCGCCAGCGACGAAGCGGACGCTCACACTCGTCGACTATGCGTGCGACGCACTGTTCGCAGCCGACATTTACCTCAAGTGGCACCGACTGGGGTTCATCCTGTACGGCGACAAGGTGGTCGACCTCGTCGCGATCCGGAAACGGTACCTCGAGACGTGGTTCCGCCTCGACTGCCTCAGTCTCCTCCCTGTGTACTACTACGGCGATGACTTCTTCCTCATGACGCTCTGTCGCTTACCGCGGCTCGTACGGTCACCCCAGTTGCTCGAGATGGTCGGCGAGCTCGAAACGCGCGTGCGAGAACGGTTTTTACGCCGTGGGAACCTCGCGCTCTTAAGTTGGTTCGACCTTGTCAAGTTCCTCCTCCTCTTCCTCTCGGCCGGCCACCAAGTTGGGAGCATCTACTACACGATCGGCCGCCTCATGGTCAAGCACAACCTCGCGCCCGTGAGCTGGATCACGGTCGACTCGGTGCTCAATGCGTACCCCGACAACATTGTGGTCCACTACGTGCGGTCGCTCTACTGGTGTCTCGAGACGGTGCGTGGTTACGAGAGATTGAGTGGGTGCTTGGGTAGCTAGTCTCATCCGCCTCCTCTTGCAGTTCACAGTCGTGTGCTTTGGGGACGTTGTCGCGCGGAACGCCGTCGAAACGGTCTACTCGGGAAGCGCGTGTGTCATTGGGTGGTTCTGCATCGGACAGGTCATGGGCCAGATCACGTCGTTGATGGCCGTGATGGACCAGGTCGGTAGCTCCCCCTGTCGTCTCTCTCTCCCTCTCTCCGTTTACACGCACGCTATGATGTCTCACTGGCTCTCTTCGCTCTCTCGCCTGTAGGACAAGCACGAGCACAATGAGCGCGTGGAAGCGTTCGAGCAGTACGCCAAGAAGAAGCGGCTCCCATCCTTCCTCCGCGAGCGCTCAAAGGAAGGGCTCGAGTACAAGTCGACGTGCCTCCTCGACCTCACCATGGCCGAGACGTTCCGGGACCTCCCTACTGCGTTCCACGTGCTCCTCTTCGACGAGCTCTACGGCGACCTCGTGCGGCGCCTCCCGGAGCTCACCAACTACTTGTCCGAGCCGCAGCTCCAAGCGTTCACGAACGCGCTCCGGCTCGAGCTGTACCTCCCGGAAGACCTGATCATTGAAGAAGGCCGGGTCGGAGCGAAGCTTTTTCTCATGAAGAGTGGAGCGGCCAAGATCTTCTCGCCTCGCACGCGCATGACGTTCGCAGCAGTGCACGAAGGCGTCCTCTTTGGCGACGTCGCGTTCTTCCTCGTCGGGACAAAGCAGCTCGTGTCAGTGCGAGCGAGTCGGAGCTGCGAAGTCCTCTTTGTCCATCGCCGGGACTGGCTCAAGCTCTGGCCCGAGAGGACGCGCGTTGCGATCGAGCAGCGGATTGTGCCTGCGATGCGCCACAAGTACCACTCGGTCGCACGTGCGTTTCGGAACATTGCGACGAACTTTGAGCTCGCTCGCGCGAGCCCCACGGGTGCGCCTGGACCGAGCGTCAAGACAGCACGGAAGATCGCCAGTGCGATCGTCGAGGAAGTAGACGACGACGACAATGACAACGACAGCAACGACAGTGCGACACTGGACGTGGTGGCGACGGAGTTGACGTCTCACGGCATGGAAGCAGCCGACAGTGATGCGCGTAGCGCTGCTGGCAAGGGAACCAAACGGAAGCTGAGCGCGCACCTCGGTTTGCAACTGCGACAGTCGCCAGCGTCGGTGCTCGTGTCGCCCAGAAGCGCCGCTAGTAACGAGGAAGAGTGGAGTCGTCACGCCCACAATCTCCAGGTCCTCGCGCGGCTTCACGAGCAAGAGGAGAAGAGCGGTGCGACGGACGTCCAGTGCTTTCCGCCTCGGTTGTCGGCTCCTGTTTCGGCACGGGAAGGGCCGCCGCTGACGCACAGTGCGGCTTCAGTCGGGTCGAATGGCACTGTCACGCTTCCATTGCAGATCTCCAACACCAGCACACAAGCCGAGACGGAACGACAGACTGGGCTCAGCTTCTCTGTCAAGCACCCGGCAGTGAGTCCGCGCAGCCAGAGCAGCTCTGCGAAGCGATACACGATTCAAATCATGGACAGCGAGACGAAGCGGAGAGTGGTCGCTGCTGGCGCGGACCGACACGCCCAGAAACCCTTTGACGAGTCTGCGACCGCTACCGTCGCACCCACCGAGCCACAGGTCGTCGACCCGCCGACCTTCACCCCCTTGACGACAGACGAGCAAACGCCGTCGCTTGTGGACCCCGACAGCGAGCGAACAAGCCGCCGGTGTGCGCTCGAGACGCTGCCGCCGCTCGTCCTTTCGTCCACGACGTCGGTCCGTGACACGCATGGCACATTCGAGACGTCGGAACGTCGTCGAGGGAGCGAGCGTCACTTATATGCGACGCACTTGGAGACGTTGAAAGCGCGGTCGAAGCGCCGGCTTCGCAAAGGCGTGTTCCAGTCCAGCGACACAGTGCCGAACCCGTTCGAGATCTGGGTCGAACCACGTTTGCCGCCAGCGTTCTGTCTCGAGAGCTCGTCATTCCGCCATGTCTGGAACGCCGTCATGCTCGGCATCTGTTGGTACTACATTCTCGTCGTGCCGTTCCGGATCAGCTTTGACTTTGAGTTCCTCACACACGCAGCGAACCGGTCGAAAGTGCATACGTGGTTCGCGCTCGAGTACGTCCTCGACGCGCTCTGTGTCGTCGACTTTGTCTTGCACAAGCACTTCTTCACGTACATTTACAAGGGCGAGGTCGTGACGGACCAGCAGGCGATCCGCGCGCACTACTGGCACGACGGCTCGTACCTCGCTGACCTGGTCTGCATCACGCCGTGCGAGCTCCTCGCGCTCCTCTACTCGGCGCTGCTCCGCCAGCAAGGCATCCAGTGGGATGTGACGTGGTACCGCGTCGCCGTGTTTCGGACCAACAAGATGGTGCGCATCCTCCGTCTCCACGACCTCAGCGAACAGCTCCAACGCACGCTCGTGTACGACTGGAAGCTCACGTTCATCACGCCCGGCGCAGTCTACCTGACGCGCTTTGCGTTCGACTTTGCGCTTGGCGCGCACTGGGTCGCGTGCTTCTTCTACTCGGTCTCGTACAACACGTACATTGAAGACGGGCGGCTGTCGTGGCTCACGACGCCTGGGATGCTCGCGTACAGTGGCTGCACAGGCATTGCGAGCATTGGTGACGTGCCGATCGTCGAGAAGTTTGCGCGCGCGTACCACTTTAGCATGGGCGCGATCACGACGGTCTCGTACGGCGACATTGCGCCGCAGAACGCGGTCGAGACGGCCCTCGGCGCGCTCGTCATTGTCGTCTCGATCGTGCTCTTTGGGATGCTCGCTGGGAGGTTCTTCCACCTCTTTGAGATGGAGCTTGGCCAGCGGGCGGATTACGAAGAGCGCGTCTCACGTGTCGCGAACTACATGGTCTTTCACCGCTTCCACCCGCGCATCTGGACGCAGCTCCAAGTGTACTTTTCCGTCCACTGGCGCGAGAGCAAAGGCATGGACGAAGCCGAGCTCCTACGCGGTCTCCCAACGTCCGTGCGCCAAGACATTATCCTGTACGTCAAGCGCGACTTTGTCGTGCACATGAAGCTCTTCGCGACGTGTGAAGAAGCGTTTGTGCGCGCAGTCGTGACGTCGTTCGAGCTCGAGCTCTACGTGCGCCATGACATCATCATTGCGGAAGGGGACTCGGGCCGCAGCCTGTACGTGATTGAGAACGGCAGTGTGCTCGTGCGCGTTACGAGCGCCAAGCAGGCGCCACGGACGTCCGCCAAGCCCACGGTCGCGAGCGTCGTGAACACACTGCGAGGGGCTCGATCCGACGTTGTTGAGATTGTCAAGGGCCGGTTCGACTTCTTTGGCGAGAAGTCGCTGATCCTCGACGTCCCACGCAGTGCTACGTGTGTCGCGCTCTCGTCCTGTAGTATGCTCATCCTCACGGTCGACAAGTACCGCGAGATCCTCGACGACTTTCCCGAGTATCGAGAGCGCAACATGCGCGAGTGGCTCTTCTCCCACGAGCACGGAGCTCATGGCTGACTTTGTTCGCTACTAATAAAGGGATAGCTGTACTCAATTCCAATTGAAGTTGAAATGTTCGCGTATAACATGAAATAGTACAGTACGACCGTTTGTCACGAAACGATTTGCGAAAAACGACTCGAAGAGCCGTTATACTGAGCTGTCGGGGCCGAAAGCCAGGCCCTCTCGTGTCACCTGAGTGACCGCATTCGTCCGTCCGAATGCCGAAGACCAAGCGCTGGGCTTCGAGCGAGCACAGCCGCGTCGTGAGCGGCGTGTTCCCGCGATCAATCCGCGGCGGTGACGAGGAGCGCGAAGGGTCAATCCTCCAGAATGCGACGTTCGGGCTCGCGCGCGTCAAGCTCCAGTCCATGCGGAACGTCGTGAAAGCGTCGGCACGGAACCTCGTGCGGCCGAGCAAAGTCGGACCGCAGCGAGACGGCCGAGACGCTGCTGCACCAGACTCGCCGACTGCCGACGGCGAGCGACGCGCGTCGGGAACGCGAGCGCGGGCACCGTCGCTCACGCAGATGTACGGCGCGATCGCCAAGCTTCGCGTGGTCAAGCGGAGCGAGTTTCTGTCGATGTTGTTCGCACTATTTGACGCACTCTACATACTCCTGTCCGTACCGCTCCGACTCGGCTTGTTCTTTGATCCGTGGGACGAGCCGTACCGACGGACGTTGTGGACACTCTCGCTCTCGCTCTTCACAGTTCTCGACGCAGTGTTGTGTGTCTCGCGTGTCGCAGCGTCTCGGAAGACACTCGCGCGCTTGCTGCGCCACTCGCTCGTCGGGAGCCTTCTGCTCCAGACGCTCGAGCGAACACACCGCGAGTCGAGCATCTTCCGAGTCATCCGCGCGTCCATGATAGGCGACACGGTCACAGTGCTGTCGGCTCGGAGCGGCGCGTTCTCGGCGCGAGGCGACCGCATCGCACCGTTCGACGCCGTTCCAATGCGCCGACACGCGACGTCGCACAAGCCGACAGAGCGCGCGTCGTGGGTCGAGACGCTCGCGACAGTAGCGTACGTGATCCCGTGGGAAGGCGGCTGTGCGCTGCTCAACTACAACTGGATGCACGTCGTCGGCATCCTTCGCTGTCCGCACGCCGCACTTAGTCTCCCGACGCGTCTGCATGCGCTCTTGTTCACGCACTTGCGGGAGACTCGGCTCGTGCAGCTGCTGTCGTTCAGCACGCTCGCGATAGCTGTCTACCTCTTCTTTGTCGGCGTGTACCTCTGCCACGTCGCAGCGTCCGGGTACCTCTTTGTCGCGCACTGGCGGTGCGGCCTCGCGTTCACGCACTGCGTCAAGTTCCCTCTCCCTCAGGCCTGGGTCCTCCGCGACAATATCGAGCGCGCGTCGACGCTGCGCAAGTACGTCCGGTCGCTCTACTGGGCGTGCAAGACCGTCACGACGCTCGGTCAGGGCGACGTCGTCCCGACGACGAACACTGAAACGCTGTACCGCATCCTCGTCCAGCTCGTGAGCGGACTCTGGGCGACTGCGATCCTCACTGCGTACTCGTTCTACTTTAGCCACAAGGACGCCCACATGGCGACCAACATTTGCACGCGACAGCAGCAAGCCACGCAGGTACGTCCATCCGCCATCCAAGCGCTCTCACAGGCGCTTACGAGTGTTCCTAACGCCAGTGTTTGTTCTCTCTCTCTCTGGGTAGCTCCTGATGTCCAGGAAGCTGTCGAAGGAACTCACGCAGCACGTCCGGACGTACTTTCAGTACATGGACCGTACGCGCACAGGCGTCGAAGAGGACTTGATCCTGTCAAACCTGCCGACGCACTACCGGACGCAGTGCTCGCACTACATCAAGTACAAGTGCTTCCGGCGGGTGCGCCCTTCGTACCACCACGCTCCTCTCTCTCCCTCTCTCGCAGTGCTGCTAGGACTCATACGTGACAGCGTACGCTCTACTCTCTCTCATAGATTGCGATCTTCAAGAACCGGCGCGGCGCGTTCCTCCGCACCGTCCTGAGTCTGCTCGAGAAGGACTTCTTCGCACCGAACCAAGTGGTGCTCGAGTCGTTGGCGCCAGAAGAGATGCTGATCGTCGCGGCCGGTGAGATCCGTATCACAGACGACGCCAACGCGGTCCGCGGTCGCCTCACGGCCGGGAATGCGTACGCCGAGTACGCACTCTTTGAAGACCACTTGGCCACGAACCGGCTCGTCGCGGAGACGTACTGCGAGCTCTGGTGCCTCACGCGACGGTCGTTCAAAGGCGCGCTCCAGAAGCACTTTTCCAAGTTCATGTACGCGTCGATCTTGGCAAAGAAGCTCGGGAGTAGCGCGAACCGGATGACGACGACGACACCGAATGGAGCGGCTCTTGGACGCCGCAACTCGTTCGACGACATGGAAGCGAGTGCGCGCATGCTCAAGCTCGTCGGCGCCGGGAGCACAGTGAAGAACAAGATGGTCCAGAAGCTCACGCGGGAAGCGACGTCAGCCGCTGCGAAGGTTGCGACGTGGCGTCAGCCAACGTCGGGCTTCCAGGTCGCGTGGACGCGAGTAAAGTGCGCTCTCTTGCTGCTGCTCATCGCGGAAGTCCCGTACCAGATCGCGTTCCAGCGGGGCTTTGGGCTGCTCAACCGCACTGAGCAGCCCGTGTA
Organism: Globisporangium megalacanthum; assembly: GCA_023334115.1. Taxonomy (NCBI): domain Eukaryota; phylum Oomycota; class Peronosporomycetes; order Pythiales; family Pythiaceae; genus Globisporangium; species Globisporangium megalacanthum. The sequence goes on along the minus strand of JAASGD010000733.1, from coordinate 8,492 downwards.
CGGCGCCGTGTCGGTCCGCGTCCAGGTCGCAAACTTTGCGGTCGCTGTTGCAGTCGAGCTCTTCTTTGTTCTGGACCTGTACTTGCGTGCACGGTGCTTCGTGCGGCCTGCGCTGTCGCGTCGCGAGCAGCAGACAGAGGACGAGCTGAGCTATGTGAGTGTCGCAGCAGCCGCTCTGATCACGGACCCAGCAGCGATCTTTCGCCACTTTCGCGAGAACGACAGCTACTGGCCGGACGTGGTCGCGAGTCTCCCGCTCGCGCTTGCGTGGGACGTGCTCCCGAAAGATTGGTTCTCGCCCCGCATTGTCGCGTTCGTGCGCTTCGTCCGTACGCTCCGACTGCTGCGCGTGCGGAGCCTCAAGAAGCTACTGGGCACCCTCCTCCTCGACCACGGCTTTGCGCAGTACAGTCGCCTGCTCGTGTACACAGTCGTCGGTGTCATCTCGGCCGCGCACTGTGCGGGCTGCATCTTCTTTTTGGTCGCCGACATGGACGTCTTCCACGGTGGGCTCCCTGTCGGCGGTGTCGCTCCCTTCACGATCCCGAACGCCGACTGCCTCGAGCACGCGAGCTTGTTTGGGAACTGCACGTGGTACATGTACGACCAGAGCACGTTCGCGATCGACGCGCCGTACTTGCGGTCGCTCCACTGGAGCCTCGTGCTGCTCTCGACCGTCGGGTACGGCGACATTGTCGCGTTCACGACGAAAGAGTGCGTCGCGGGGTGCGTCTGGATCTTCTGTAGCGCCAACATTTGCTACTTCACGGGCTCTGCGCTCACGAGTGTTGCAGCGCAAGTGAACATCCTCGACTCGATCCGGCAGGAGCGTGTGGCGGAGATCAACCTCGCGCTCGCGAGCTCCAAGGCCGTGTCGCCAGCGACGAAGAGCGCGGTACGAAGCTACTACGAGACCAAGTGGAAGCTCAACGGCAGCGCGGTCCACGACGAAGATGTGATGACGCACCTCCCACGCTCGCTCCGCCGCCAAGTGATGCACTCGCTCTTCCTTGACGACGTCCGGCGGTGTCCGCTCTTTGTCGACGCATCGTCGCCAGAGAACAACGCGTTGCTCCAGATGCTCGCCCAGTCGGCGCGGTGCGAGATCTTCTTACGCAACGCGTTTGTGATCCGCGAAGGCCACCTCGCGACCGAGTTCTTTCTCATCCAGAGTGGCGATGCTGAGAAGCTCCTCCCGGCACTCAAAGCTGTCGCTGTGAGCCTCTTGAAGCCGTCGGGAACGGGGGTTCGACGCGGGTCCGTGTCTGCAACGGGAGCGTCGTCCAATCGCCACTTGCTGCGGCTCTCGATGAAGCTCACAGCGCCAGTGGCCACGGGCGTCGAGTCGGCGCTCGCCAAGTTTGGCGCGCCGTTCGCACTTGCTAAGCAGTCGAGTCGGGTGCTGTTCAAGAAGGCGACGTCGTCACCGAGCGTCGTCCACCTCCACTCGACAGTCGACGGTGCTGCCGACATTGACGACGATACTGCAACGTCGCCGTTCCAACTGGACCGCGTGCGGACGAATGGCGCGCAGTCGTCGTCGTCGCCACTAGCGGGTCTCGGACTCGCTAAAGCGAGCACACTGCGCACGTCTGTCGCGACACGACACTCGCTGTGGCGCATCGGCGTGCGGTCGGCGCCACAGAAGCGACCAGACGACACGATCTTCGTGTCGGTACTCCGCAAAGGCGACTACTTCGGCGAAGAGAGCCTAGCGCCACGAACACACAGCGAAGTGTACCAGATCAGCGTCCGTGTCTTCTCAACGGTCCAGGCGGTCGTGATCCGGCGCGAGGACTTCATGGCTCTCTCTGCGCGCTTCCCGCAGCAGTTCCAACACATCCTCGCGCGTCGGTCGTGCCAGGCGCGTGCGGACGACGAGCTGCTCAAGAAGCTGCGCATGAACTTCTTCTTCAAGCCGAAACTCCAGACCTGGATCGGCTCGACCGACTCGCTCCGCTTGGAAGACGACAGTCAGCGCGCTAAACACCAGCGCAACAGAGTGGTCGACCCGGATTCGTCGTTCGCCAAGTGGTGGCACCGGACGGTCGGTGTCGTGCTCGTCTACAACTTCTACGTCGTCGTCTTCCGGGTCGCGTTCCTGCCGTACCCGACCGAGGCGACCATGGTGTGGCTCACAGCGGTTGACTACGTCTGTGACGCGCTCCTGTACGCCGACATTTACCTCAAGCACGAGCGGCTCGGGCTCGTTGAGTACGGCCAGAAGCTCGTCGACCCAGCAGTGATCCGCAAGCGGTACCGCGCGGGGTACTTTGCACAGGACTGTGTGAGTATGCTCCCAGTCTACTACCGCGGCGACTACTTCTATATGAGCGCAGCTCGCGTCGTGCGGCTCGTCCGGAGTCCCCAGCTCCTCACGCTGTTGAACGACATCCACAGCAACATCCAGCAGCGCTTCTTGCGCGGCAACACCGTGTTGCTCAACGTCTTCTCGCTCATCAAGTTTGTGCTCATCTTCGTCTCGACCGCGCACTACATTGGGAGCCTCTACTACCTCCTCGGCCGCCTCCAGCTCGAGACAGGGCTCGTGACTACGAGCTGGGTCAACGCGGATTTTATCCTCGCGCAGCACCCGCACGACCCGCTCGTGCACTACATGCGCGCCATGTACTGGTGTCTCTCCACGGTGCGTGCTTGGCCTCCCCCACACGTTGGCTTGCTCTCGCGATGGGTCTTGTCGGCTGACTCTAACTCTCACGTTCCCACAGTTCACTGTCGACTGCTTTGGCGATATCTGGGCCCGGAACTTCCTCGAAGTTTGCTTTGCTGGCTTCACCTGTGTGCTCGGGTGGATCTTCATTGGACAAGTCATTGGCCGCATCAACACGCTCATCGTGACGCTCAACCTCGAAGCGAAACAGCGCCGCGAGCGTCGCGAAGACTTTGAACAGTACGCCAAGCAGCGGCACATCCCACCGTCGCTTCGTCAGCGAGCGATGCAGAGCCTCGCGTACAAGTCCGAGTGCCGCCTTGAGCTCAGCGTTTGCAACGTCTTCATCGACCTCCCGCCAGCTCTCCGCGCACAGCTCTTCTTTGAGATGTACGGTGCTTTCCTACGCGACGCCGAGGTCTTCCAGCGGCTCAAGAAGCCGCAGCTTGAAGCCGTCGCGAGCGCGTTGCGTGTCGAGATCTACTTGTCCGGCGACTTGATCTTCTCGGCTGGACGCGCTGGTGCACGGCTCGACATTATGAAAGCCGGCATCGCTGAGCTCTTCTCGCCGACGACAGGCGTCGTGTACGCAGCGCTCGCTCCCGGCGCAGTCTTCGGCGAGTTCAGCTTCTTCCTCCCGAACGCGACACGGCTCGTCTCGGCGCGAGCCGTGCGGAGCTGCCAAGTGCTCCAGCTCCAGCGGCGTCGCTGGAACGCGCTGTGGCCACGCGAAGTGCGGCTTGAGATCGAAGCTGCGCTCGTTCCGCTCATGAAAGCCAAGTACGCGCACATTGCAGCGACGTACATGAACATTGCCAAGAACCTCGAGATGAAGAATGAAAAGGCCGAGTCGACAGCAGCGTCGGATGTCGTGCGCGTGCCGTTGCCGCGGCCCAAGCGCTTTTCAAGGCGGTTCCCAGCGTCGACGGCGACGGCGCAGCAGCAGAGCGAGTCACCAGCGTCAGTGACGACAAGTGGCGACCAACACCCGACGATGGACGCTAGCAGTCGTCTGTCGTTCAGCAAAGACAACACTGCCGTCAAAGCGTTGGGGGCAACGAGCCGACGGAAGACAGTGTTCGGACGCAGGACGTCCAAGCTCAGCCAGCTCCGAGACGAGCTTACGATGGTGCAGAGCGGTGAGACGTCCGAGAACAAGAACGAGCCTCCGCCGTCGCCGTCGGAGAAGCTCGCGCTCGCGACAGTAACGACGAAGGTACGAGCCGACAGTGTCGACACCGACGAGCCGAAGAGCGGCAGGCAGGTTCGAGCGACTCGCGTCCTGCGTGGGTCGTCGTTTCCACCACCGCGTCTCGTTGTCTCCTCGATCGCCGACAATGGCGGACTCGTACACGACCACACACAACAGCAAGCGCCGTCCGAGCCGTCGCCCAGTCGGCTTGAGAGCACCGAGCCGGAAGCAAATGAAGCCGAGCTCAACGAGACGCGCGTGGAGAGCGTGTCCGACACGGAGGTGAACGACCTCGTGCGTCCAACCACGATTGGCTTGGCACCTCCAGCGACAGCGACAGTGGCACTGCAGTTCGCTCCAGTGCTCGGGCTCTCGCTGGCGCCCGAGGCGAGGTGGAAGCGCCACCACAAGCGCCTGCAGGGCATCATGACGGTCTCGGCCGGGCTGCTCGAAGTGGCTGAGGTCGTCGGTCACGGCGGCACAGAGCCGTGTGCCCGACGACACTCTGTGTCCGTGCTGCCGTCGTTGTCGCGCGAAGACGCGAGAGGCGACCGTGCGTGTGTGCAGCAGGCTCGGAAAGGCTTGAACGCCTACTTCCCAGTCCGCCGCCACTCGATCCAGGGCGACCCAAAGGAGTTGGCGGCAAAGCTCCTCACAATGAACGCGTTTGAAGACGCAATGACAGTCGAGGTCGTGCCAATGTCGATCCCAGTCGGGAGCGAGCGCGTGCGTCTCCACGCTCCGCGGAGCTCAAACTCGCGCCGGTTCTCTGCGCTCAACCGGTTCGACACGCCAGAACTAGCAGAAACAGCAGTCCCAGACGACGCGGTCGTCACGTCCCGTCGTGGAACGTGGACAACCGACATGTCGTGGTGGCACACGCTGTTCACTGACCGGCGTCGAAGCAGCAGCCGCGTGATGCCGTACGCCGAGAGCGCTGCGACAGCCGCTGTGCGGCCGCGCCAGGACCCGCGGTTCCAGATCTGGGTCCAGCACGCGTCCGTCGCGACCATGTTCCAGCAGCACTCGGCGTTCCGGCGCTGCTGGGACGTCGTCATGCTCGTCGTCACGCTCTACTACATTGTCGTCATCCCGTTCCGTCTCGGGTTTCTCGACGCAGTCTTGAGCGACCCAGCGCACGTTGTCGCAGTCGAGATCTGGTTCGTGCTCGAGTATGCGCTCGCAGACGCGCTGTGCGTGCTCGACATGGTCTTCCAGCGCCACTACTTTGTGTTCCTACGCCACGGTGAAGTCGTGTCGGACCGCTCCGAGCTCGCAGCGCACTACTGGGCGAACGGCTCATTCGTCGTCGACACGCTCGCGACGGCGCCGTTCGAGCTGCTCGCTGTCGTCGGCGTCTTTGCGTCGTCACGAACGGCCAGTCACAGCACGACCACCAGTGGGTTCCACCCACCGCCGACGCTCTGGCGCACACTCGCGCTCTTCCGGAGCAACCGGTTTCTAAGGGGTGTGCACCTCCACGCACTGCTCGACAAAGTCCAGCGCTTCCTGCTTTACGACGTGGAAGTGAGCGGTGCGTGGTCCCGTGCGCTCCAGCTGCTCCGCCTCGCGCTCGACTTTGCGCTCGGGGCGCACTGGGTCGCGTGCTTCTTCTACGGCGTCTCGTTCCTCACACTCGACGACACGCAGCCGTCGTGGCTCACCGCGCCAGGGATGCTGCTCTTCTCAGGCGCCAACTCGCGTGCCGACGTCGCACGCGTGCCAGTCGCAGTCGCGTACCTCCGGTCGCTGCACTTTAGTATCGGCGCGATCACGACCGTGTGCTACGGCGACATTCTGCCGCTGAACGCGACCGAGAACGTCGCGACGCTCGTCGTCATCTTCCTCTCCGTCGCACTCTTTAGTATGCTCTCTGGCGGCTTCTTTAAGCTCTTTGAGCACGAGCTCGGCAAGCGTGCGCAGTACGAAGAGCGCGTGGCCCAACTCGGGCGGTTCATGGTCTTCCACCAGTTCCCCGCGCGGACGTGGAAGCAAATGCAAGTGTACTTTGCGCTGTCGTGGCAAGAGAGCAAAGGGATGCACGAAGACGAGATGCTCCGCGGCCTCACGACGACGGCGCGGCAAGAGATTGCGCTCCACGTGCACGCGAACCTGATCAAACACGTCAAGCTCTTTACGCACACGCACGAGAGCTTTGCGCGCGCAGTCGTCGCAGCGCTTAAGCACGAGCTCTTTGTGCGGAATGACGTGGTGATTCAGCGAGGCGACATGGGCCGCTCGCTCTACATTATTGAAACGGGGCTCATTTCAATCTGTGTCGTAAGGGACCTGTACGACAAGGTCGTCACGACGACGGCGACGACAACACTCGAGCAGACAGAGATCCACCGCAGCTCCGTCACCGAGTGGATGGCGCAGACGACCATCACGCTCGCAGAGGCCAAGCGGCTCGCTGCTGGTGCTGGCGTGGACGCAGCAATGCGACCAAGCGGCCCTCCGATCCGCCCACGAGCGGGTGGTGGAGGCCGCAAAGTGACGACACAGCGCGAAGAAAAGTTTGTCAAGGGGCCATTCGACTACTTTGGCGAGCGCTCGCTGCTCTTTGGGACGCCACGCAACGCCACGTGCGTCGCGTTGTGCGTCTGCAGCCTCTTTGCGCTCACGCACGACCGGTTCGAAGAGATCATGACCGAGTTCCCCGACTACCGCTCCAAGTGCGTCCGCATCTGGGTCATGAACAAGCACCTCGACAAGTGACAGGTAACTGTTGAATACCGGTAACGTCCTTCGCCAATGTCGTTCTTCTCGTAAAAGTCGCTTTCTGCACGGTTAAACCTCGGATTACTGACACTCGCATACCGGTATTCCATGCCAATCAAGCTCCTTTTCTGGCACATGAGGGGGACAGTACCGATAATCATAGCTGTCGACTCCCACAAGCGCAGCATGGCGCTGGCGCAGCAGCGCCACGAGGTGTTCTGGGCGCGCGTGTTCGCGTTCGGCGCCGCGTGTGTGGCCGGGCTGTTGGTGGCGCGCAAGCGCAAGCTGCGGCGGCTGCACCTGCACATCCTCACAGCCAAAGCGAACGACTTTGGCCGGTATTTTGGGCTCGACGTGGGCGGCACGCTCGCCAAGCTCGTGTACTTCCAGCCGGCCGGCGGCGGCATCGCGCGCCACCTCGGCCGTCCGCAGCACGAAGAGGGCTGTCTGCACCACATTGAGGCGTTTCTCCTGGCGCTCCCGCCTGCCGACCGCACGGCACAGCGGGACGATCACCTTGAGCTCCACGTGCCGTCGCTGGGTGGCACGCTCCATTTTTGCTCGTAAGTGGGTGGGTGGCTATTAAGTATGATAGTGTGTGTGATGGGGAGTGGAACTTGGCTGACGACGACGCGTTGGCCTTAACGCCAACCACCCAGCTTCCAGTCGGCCAAAATGGACACCGTGACGGACTTTGTGCGCCGCCGCTTCTTCCACCGGTACATCAAGAAGCTCTCGTGCACAGGCGGCGGCGCCTACAAGGTGGGTGGTGGTTTTTGGTTTTTGGTTTTTTTGGGTGTTTCGATTAGCGAGTACTGACGATGGAATGCTCGTATGTGGGGTAGTACTCACGCTTGTTTGAAGAGAAGCTGGGCATCGAGATCCACAAGGCGGACGAGCTCGAGGCGCTCATCAAGGGCCTCAACTTTGTGCTCCAGCACGCCAAAGACGAGTGCTACACGTTCAAGGTGCGCGTGAGGCTTGTCGTGCTAAGGCTTGGGCTTGGGCTTGAGTTAGGGCTTAAGTTTGGGCTTGAGTTTGGGCTTAACTTTGGGCTTGAGTTTGGGCTTGGGCTTGGGCTCACAACCGAATGTGCTGCAGAACGTCGTTCTAGACTCCAAGGGGCTCGGACACGCAGACAAGACGATCTCGCCGACCCTCGCGGAAGACGAGCTGTACCCGTTCCTGCTCGTGAACATTGGCTCGGGCGTGAGCATCCTCAAAGTCTCGGGCGAGACGACGTACGAGCGCGTATCGGGCACGAGTCTCGGCGGCGGAACGTTCTGGGGACTCTGCAAAGCGCTCTCGAAGCTGCGCGACTTTGACGAAGCCATGGACGCGAGTGTCGCAGGCGACTCGAACGCCGTCGACATGACAGTCGGTGACATTTACGGCGCGACTGGCTACAGCCACTTTAACCTCAAGCCCGAGACTGTGGCGAGCTCGTTCGGGAAGATGGGAGCGCGGCTCGAGCCGCGTCTGGGCACGCGTGACGAAGACGTCGCCCGCGCTCTGCTCTTCATGATTACGCAGAACCTCGGGCAGGTCGCGTACTTGAACGCTCGGCGCGTGCACACGAAGCGCATCTACTTTTGCGGCAACTTTTTGCGCCGGAACGAGTTTGCGAGCCGCCAGCTCGCATACGCAATCGACTTTTGGTCCGGCTCGCAGATGGAAGCGCAGTTTTTCCGCCACGAAGGTTTCTTTGGCGCGCTCGGGAGCTTTCTCGGTCAGTTCTACGAGTCGAACCTGCAGAAGAACATTCCAGCGGCTGGTGCTGGCTCGGCTGGTGGCTCGGCTGGCAGTGGTGGAGGTGTGGAGATGGATGCGCCAGTGTGCGATGCATACTAGAACAAGATCGCTTGGTACTGTGGCTTCTCATGCACAAACGAAAGAGAAACAAACTGG
>JAASGD010000732.1:0-17242 GCA_023334115.1 Globisporangium megalacanthum | reverse complement strand
TGGGAGAAGTTCGCAAGTGGCGCGTCCATGATTTACAACGAAAACGGCGTGTGTTTTGGCCAATAGCATGGCTCGAAAGTGAAGTTTTTGAGTTGCTCAACCGTGGATATGAAGATCCAGCAACGCAAGTCTCAGATTTTTGTATCTTTTTGACAAAAGCTGAAATACCGATATACCGACTTCGGACCCGGTATTTTCATACTTGGCGTGCTGAGAATGGAGCATACCGTATTTTTCCATCCTAATTTTAGTCGCTAAAGCCTACTCCAAACCATCGTCCCAACCTTGGAGAAATTGCAAGTTGCACTTCTTTCAATACTATAATAAACTGTATTACTACCTATATAAGTGTACTTACTGTTTTTCAGTATGGTATTGATCACATTCCAAAAGACCTATTTCTAAAGACCTATTTCTATCCGAGCTAGGAAATAGTTGACAATAGCACCTACATTTAGGTGCAACCTAAAGTGATGCAAATCAAGAAGTGCACTCGAAGTGAACTCCAAAATTCTTGTGTCCATCACGTCCTCGACTGCTGCTGCCACTTTCTTCCAGCGCGCCACTTGCTCCTTTGCTCGCCTCTCGCAGCACCATGGCAACCATGGCCACGCACAAGGCGCAGGCGGCAGACGCCGGCAGCAGCACGCCCATTGTGTTCCCGAAAGGACGCAAGCGCTACCTCATGGCAGTCCTCTCCCTCTGTGTCACTACGATCTGCTACGCCGACCGTACGAGCAACCCGTTCCTGCTCTCTCTCCTGCTAAGCGCGTGCTCAGAGACTTACTGACGGGTTGTATGTGTATTGGTGACGACAGGCACGAACATCGGGATCGCGCTGCCGGCGTTCGTGGACTCGAAAGACGAGCAGGGACAGGTGCTCGCTGCGTTCTTCTATGGCTACATGGCGACCCAGGTGTGTTCATCCGTCTCTCCTCTCTCTCTCTTGGCTACAAAGGCTTCTATTCACTCTCTCCTAATTGCCTACATTAGATCCCTGGCGGGTACTTTGCGACCAAGTTTGGCGCCAAAGTCGTGCTGCTCACCGGCGTCGTGGTCTGGACGCTCTTTGACCTCTCGACCGTGCTCGTGGCCAAGTGCGCGTGGTGTCTCTTCTTTGCTCGCGCTGGCATGGGGCTCGGGGAAGGTATCCTCTTCCCCTGTATGCACCAGCTCGCAGGCGCGTGGTACCCACTCCAAGAGCGGAGCCGACTCGTCACGTTCGTCTCGAGCGGGAGCGACCTCGGCACGATCACCGCGCTCATTGTCTCGCCCGCGATCCTCGCTGCGAGCGGCTGGCAGCGCATCTTTGTCGTCTTTGGCGTGCTCAGCTTCCTCTGGGTCGCCGTCTTTCTCGTCCTCGGTGTGAGCAGCCCGGAGCGGGACCCGACCATCACGCGCGACGAGAAGGACTTTATCCTCGCGAACCGGTCGCTCGACCCCGTGAACCACCGCCGGCAGTACCAGAGCAGCGCGACGGTCGAGCACGAGCCCATGAACTGGACTGTGCTCCTCTCTGCGCGCTCGGCGTGGGCCGTGTACATTGCGCACTTTTGCTACAACTACAGCTGGTACGTCCTCCTCGGGTGGATCCCGCTCTACTTTCGCCAAGAGCTCCACATCGACCTCGGCAAGAACGGCGTCATCGCAGCGCTCCCGTACGGCTGTGGCTACATCGGCGCGCTCTTGTTTGGCCGCCTTGGCGACGTGCTCGTTGGTCGCGGCTTCCGGGTGCTCCACGTGCGGCAGCTCATGAACGCGATCGGCTTCTTTGGCTCGGCGCTCTTTCTCTTCACGCTCCGGTTCGCGACCGACGCGCCCAGCGCTGTCGCCCTCCTCTCGCTCACGCTCTACTGCAGCCGCGCAGCTATGGCCGGCTACTGGGTCAACATGATTGACATTGGGCCGAACCACGCGGCCCACGTCATGGGCGTCTCGAACACGTTCGGTACGATCCCTGGGATCGTCGGGAACGTCGTCACCGGCAAGATCCTCGCCGCCACCGGCCGCTGGGACGTCGTCTTTAGCATCGCGTCGCTCGTTCTCGTCTTTGGCGGCGTCGTCTTCCACTTCAACGCGTCTGACCAGTCGATCTACACGACTGCGAGTGCCAGCAGCACGAGCGCGAGTACGAGTCCCGAGTACGCCGTGCGCACGCCGCCGACTCCGAGACAGGAACTGGTCGGGCTCCTCGACGATGAAGACCCGTAGTGCAATCACGACGATGCCGAGTACTGCGGACAGACACTCACTCCTACAGTTTGCGGCGGTTCTCATCGTACCGGCCAAGCGCAATCCGCTGCAGCGACGCTGCTGTAATGTCGTCGACTGCAAACGTGTTCTGCATCGCGACAAAGAGGTTCGTAGCGCGCACCCACGCTTCTTGCTGCTCGGCCGCGTAGATCGCTTCAATGTAACTCTCTGGCGTTGGGTACACGGCTCGGTACGCAGCTGCGTTCTGCATCGTCTCGAAGATCTGGCTCGCGACGTGGTACTCGCCAGCTGTGTTGCACGCCGCCATCACGACCGTGAACACGTGCGCGTTCGGGCGTGCGCCGTAGCTCGCGTCGAGGTCGCGCAGACCAGCGACCGCTGCACGCCATGCGCCGAGGTCCTTGTACGTGCTCAACAGCTGGAGTGCGACACGAGGCGACGCGCGTTGGCCGCCTGCGAGTCGCTGGCGCTTGAGTCGGTCTGCCATGCGCACTGCACTCTCAAGGTCGCCTGCACGGCTGCAGGCGCGGAGGTAGTTCACGAGGCTCGCATCCGACAGCAACGCCATCGCTGCCTTCTCGTCGTCCTCGTTGCGCTGGTGTTGCGAAAAGAGATCGTCGATAAAGCCCAAGACGCCGTCAGTGTCGCCGCGTGTCGCACAGGCAGCGACTGCGCGAGTGATTGTGATCGACGACGGCGCGAGTCCGTCAGTTCGCATCTCGTCGAGCAGCTGCGCAACGATTCGCCTCACGTCTCCTGTTGCAACCGTATCAGCAGCAGCCGTGTGGTCACTGTCCTCGTCACCGTCGTCGTCGTCACTGTCCTCGTCACTGTCGTCGTCGTCACTGTCGCTTTCAGGGTCCTTGTCACTGTCGTGCGCTTTCGCCACGTCTCGTTCTCGTCGCCTGCTGCTCGCGAACGCCTTGAGCACCAGGTCGTACGACACAGCGTTCGGCACGAGCCCAACGTGGTGCCGCAGCTCGTGCAGCACGTCGAGCGCTGTCGACGGCGCCGCCGACACGGCGCACGCCTGGAGCACACGGTTGTACGCGTCCAAAGACGCGTACCCGAACGTTTCGTGCATCGCGTGCGCGTACTGGAGCGCACCCGCGACGTCGCCGTGTCGCGCGAACGCGTGAATCAGCTCCAGGTACGTCGCAGCTGTCGGCTGCAGGACGCCGGACGACGCGATGCCGTGGAAGAGCTCGAGGGCGTCGAGATACGAGCCTGCAGTCGCGCACAGTTCGATCGCGCCGTTCAGAATGTCGATCGTCGGGTGGTACCCGTGGTCGTCCATGAGATACTGGAGGAACCGGAGCCCGACGTCCGCTTGCTCGGTCCGGCTGCACGCTGCGAACAGCAGCCGCAGCGTCAAGTCGTTCGGCTCGAAGCCCCGGGCTGTCATCGTGTTGAACACACTGAACGCCGCGTCCGTGTCGCCACAGCGCTGGTGGTAGTCGATCGCGGCGTTGAACACAGCCGTGTCGAGGCTGTCGACGGACGCACTGCCGCAGATCCGCGTGATGAGCGCGACGATCCGGTCGCACACGCGGCCTCCGTCCGCTTCCTCGCCGTCGTCCTCTTCATCTGCTTCGTCCTCGCTCCAACTCCCCACGGCCATCATCCGATCGGCCTCCTGCGCACACACACGCAGCAACGAGAAGTGTGTCGGTGCCGACGGCGCGAGCTTGTCGTTCCGCACACTCGCCTGGAAGAGCTCGAGTGCGCGCTGAGCGTAGCTCCTTGGCCGCTCCACTGGCGCCGCTCCGTCCTGACGCCTTGTTCGCCGTCGCTCGGACGCAGTCGTTGTCGCGCTTGCGTACACCTTGAGCATCGTATTGATCGTCACCTGGTCTGGCGCGAGACCACGCGCACGAAGCTCGTCCACGAGCGCCTCTGCGCGCTCGACTGCGTGCTGACGCGCACAGCAGTTCAGCACTGCGTTGTACGCGAGCGTCGTCACGTGTGGGCTGTGCTGCTTCATGAGCGCAAGCACGCGCTCGGCGCTGTCGAGCTGTCCGACACGGCTGCATAGCGCGAGGACGTTGTTAAAGCTCATGGCGTCCACAGCGTCGCGACGGACCATGGCGTCCAGTGTGTGCAGCGCTGTCTCGAGACTGTCGGCAGCGGCCTCCACTGGCTGCTGCGTCGCCAGTGCGTACAAGTACAAGTTCATCCTCGCAGTGCCGAGCTCGAGCGCACACGCGTGGCAGAGGAGCAAGAACCGCTCAATGTCAGCGATCGCGTTCGCTGCAAACAGCCGCTCCCACTGCTTCAGGTTCCCCACACGATCGAGGATCGCGTCCGTGTCGTCGATGTTGTTGGTGCTGTCGGTTCCACGACGTTGCGTGAGCGCACGTTCCAGGGCGTCGATGAGGCTGGTGAGTACTTCCCGGAGGTGGCGAGGGCTCCGTGCGTCGCTCTTGAGCTGCTCTCTCCGCTTCGTACGGGCCGAGATCGCAGCACGCGGGTCTTCGAACGACCACGCGACAGGCGCAGCTGTCGCGTCTCGCGCGTCACAGAGTGCGAGCAGCCGCGTCGTGTCGGCGTTCGCGCGTCCGTTCTCGGCCGCCGCTATCCGCTTGAGCCTCGCGACGCTCTCCCAGTCGGCGCGTTGGCGGCACGCATCAACCGCAGCATTCAGCACGTCGATTTCGATCGCCCCAACCCGCTCCAAGAAGCCGACAGCGTCAGCTAGCCGGCCGTCCAAGAGCAGCGCCTGAGTGAGGGACGCGACGGTGATCGCGTCGGGCGTCAAGCCAAAGTCCTGCACCGCGTGGTCGACGAACTCGAGCGCTTCGTGCGACCTGTCGCCCGCGCGGTTGAGGACGCGCATCATACAGTTCACGACCTCGATCGTCGGCTCGATCCCATCGCGTCGCATTGCGTCGTACAACGCGTGCGCTGCGTGCGCATCTCCACTGCGTGTCGCACAGCAGTTGATTGCGTTCGCGTATGCAAACGCACCTGGCGTCTTCCCAGCCGCCCGCATCTGCGCGAGCACACGCGTCGCAGCGCGGAGGTCGCGGCGCTTACTGCACGCGACGAGCGCAGTGTTGAAGCTGCGGCCACTCACACGACCGCGTGCGAGCATCTCGTCGAGCAGAGCGAGTGCGCGCTTTGCGTCTCCGCGCTGGCCCCACGCAAACAGCAGCGCGTCGTACGTTGGCGTCCAGAGCACTGGAGGTGATGGCGTCTGTGCGTGGGACGGCGTGTGGAGCGCGTCCGCGATGCGGGCAGCGCCACGCACGTCCTGTCGCTCTAACGCAGCGCGCAGCTGCTGGTTGTAGAACGCATTGCTGCGGCCGCTCGGCAGTCCGAGCGCTGCGAGCCGCTCGCCCGTCGAGAACGCTCGTCGCAGCATCCGATGACCTTCGGTTGGTGATTGATTGGGTATGTGTGACGACTACAGTGGCTGGCACTCAGCACACACTCTAAAGTAGCGTAGTGTGCAAGACAGAATAATAAAAAAGAGAGCCCGAAGATCTTCCCCTTGTTCCTTCACAGTCGACCAAACCAAGTCGAAAGCCTCAAGCGGACGCACCAGAAGCTCAAGATGTCGGCGACTGCAGCGGAGGAGGAGCGCGCGCAGGTGCTGAACGCGTACAAAGCCAAAGTGCGCGAGCACCGCGAGATGGAGTCCAGGTAAGCAGCCACTGCGTCCTGCGTCGTCCCTCCCAGTGATGAGGGGAAGCATGCGGATCATGTTTACTCCTAACACCAGTAACTCTGTCTGTCGAATGCTGATGACGACGCAGAGTGAAGAGCATGCGTGAGAACGTCAAGACGCTCGTGCGCGAGTACAACAAGACGGAGAACGACCTCAAGGCGCTGCAGGTACGCTACACCCCGTCGCCTGCTTCCTCTCTCTCTCACCTGCCGTCTACTGACTACTACTAACCAACCACAACAACCACAGAGCGTCGGTCAGATCATTGGCGAAGTCCTCCGTCAACTGGATGACGACCGGTTCATCGTGAAAGCCTCGAGCGGCCCTCGCTACGTCGTCGGGTGCCGCTCAAAGGTCGACAAGAGCAAGCTCAAGGCCGGGACGCGGGTGGCGCTCGACATGACGACACTCACGATCATGCGCTTCCTCCCGCGCGAAGTCGACCCGACCGTGTACCACATGCTGAACGAAGACGCGGGGAATGTGTCGTTCTCGAGCATTGGCGGCCTGAACGACCAGATCCGCGAGCTCCGCGAAGTCGTCGAGCTCCCACTGACAAACCCCGAGCTGTTTCTCCGCGTGGGCATCAAGCCCCCGAAAGGCGTGCTCTTGTATGGCCCGCCGGGCACGGGGAAGACGCTCCTCGCGCGTGCACTCGCGTGCAACATCAACGCCACGTTCCTCAAAGTCGTCGCGAGTGCGATTGTCGACAAGTACATTGGCGAGAGCGCGCGTGTGATCCGCGAGATGTTTGGCTACGCTCGCGACCACCAGCCGTGTGTGATCTTTATGGACGAAATTGACGCGATCGGCGGTAGCCGCTTCTCGGAAGGCACGTCAGCAGACCGCGAGATCCAACGGACGCTCATGGAGCTCTTGAACCAGCTCGACGGCTTTGACGCGCTCGGGCAGGTCAAGATGGTGATGGCGACGAACCGGCCGGACATTCTCGACCCGGCGCTCTTGCGTCCTGGGCGGTTGGACCGGAAGATTGAGATCCCACTGCCGAACGAAGCGTCTCGGATGGACATTCTCAAGATCCACTCGGGGCCGATTACGAAGAAAGGCGACATTGATTACGAATCAGTCGTGAAGCTCACGGACGGGTTTAATGGCGCGGATATTCGCAATGTGTGCACGGAAGCCGGGCTCTTTGCGATCCGTGCCGAGCGCGCGTACGTGCTGGAAGAAGACTTTATGAAGGCGGCTCGCAAACTGGCCGAGACGAAGAAGCTCGAGTCCAAGATGGACTACAGCAAGGTCTGAGGAGGGAAGGAGGGAAGGAGACTGCAGCAGCAGGCGCACACGAGCGAGAGAGAGATTGTGGCACGAAGAAGCTCAACCGGAACATGACGAATCCCATCCTGTCGGTTTATTTGGAGTGAATACCGGTAGTATACCAGTGTACCGGTATTCATGTCAGCTCCGTCCAAAATAGCTTCAATTGAAGCCATTTCGCTGTTACATACACTCCCACCACCCGCACGCATCCACAATAATGGGCAGTGCTGTCTGTGAGCTCGTCGGCTTGCTGCGCGACGTGCAGTACCAGCGCTGCCGCCTCATCCTACAAGAGCTCACAGTCGAGCACCCCCAGCTGCTCCCACACCTCAGCGGTGGGACGGAGAGCGAGTACCTCGCGCTGCTCGAGACCCACCGCACTGCCCTCCCACGTGCCAAGTGGGTCGCACACCAGCGATCCTTAAGTCCATTCGTAATCGTAAACGGCGCATCGTACGTAGACAGCGAGGACGCACTCGTAGCGCTCGCAGCCGAGCGCACGCAGCTCTCCCGAGACGAAATCGTCGCGGTCGCTGCGTTCGGCGCTGACCGCGTCGTGCTCGCCCCAGCACAGCAGCTCGCACTGGCCGAGGAAGCGCTGCAGGCGAAGGCCGCTGCGGCTGCGAAGCAAGCGCTCTTCCGCACGCGCCAGCTCTCGGGCAACGCGTTCGTGTTCCTCACGTTCGCAGTCGACGGCGTTGTGCTCCCGCGTGTCGAAATTGAGCTCTTCCAGCGCGAGTGCCCGCAAACGTGCGGCAACTTTGCCGCGTTCTGCCAGGGCACAGTCGCGGACGTCATGGACGAGACGCGACTGCTGAGCTACAAGGGCTGCGCTGTCCACCGCATCGTGCGTGGCGGGTGGCTCCAGACAGGCGACGTGGCGCACGACGGCGACGGCGACGGGCCGTGCCGCTCGGTCTTTGGCCGGAGCTTTGCGGACGAGAGCTTCGCAGTCTCGCACGACGCCGTTGGGGTCGTGGTGCGTTCGGACGCCGGCACAAATGAATGGATGGATCCTGTCGGTCACTTGTACTAACCCACTGACTGTTGCCTTCGGCTCGCTCTGTCGTACAGTCGATGGCGAACTCGGGACCGCACACGAACGGCTCGCAGTTCTTCATCACGCTGGCACCGCAGCCCTGGCTCGACCGCAGCAAAGGTGACACGGAGCACTCTCTACTGCTCTTCTTCGTCCTCCACTCTGCTCACAGTACTCACTGTGTGCTCACATCGCTTGTTTAGTGGCGTTCGGACGCGTCGTGAGTGGGCTCCACACGGTGCACACGATCGGAGACCTCGAGACGCTGTACGAGCGCCCGTGCGTTCCGTGCGCAATCGCCGACTGCGGCCTCATCGCGTCGACCTCCGACTGAAGCCATCGACTCCACGCTCTCGTATGAACCGACACGACACCCCCCCCACACACACAAGGACGACAAGCAGACAAGCAAACGAACGCACAGACGCATCTCACCAACTTAACTTAGCAGAAGAGGAGTAATGGAGGCCCACGCTCTCCACTCCCTACCGGAACTTCCTCGGCGCTGGGAGCGACGACGCCAGCTGCTTGCCTCCAATCTTGAGCTTCCGGTCAGCTGCGGCCGCCGCTGGCTTCAGTTTGCTCACGTTAGCCATCCCGGAGACGCCAGTGCGTGCGCCGAACTTGCGGATGGTACCTGATGAGGTCGATGGCGGCGCCAGCGGCTTCGCGGTGCTCGTCTCTGTCGGCTTGACGGCTTTGCTCTCTGCCAGAGGCGCGACGACAGCCTCGGTCGTGTCGTCGTCGTCGCTCTCGTTCGACGCCACGCTACTCGTACTCGCCGTGCTGGCCTGGGACGCAGTGGCGCTGAACGCCTGTGCACTCACCTCGTCGGCTACCGGAAGCTCCGCGACGACCTTGGTGGCGACAAACGACGGGAACGACACGCTCTTCTTGGTCGGCGTCGTCCCAGTCGCTGCATCAACCTGCTCGCGCGTCCACGGCAGCACAACAGGCGGGTGAGCAACACACCACCACTCGACAGTCCATCCCTACACTCACTCATGAGCCCCACGCACCTTGCGCTTCTTCATGTACGTCGCCAGCTCGTGGCGCTGCTGCGTCGCCTGCTGCGTCGCCTCGTCGACGACAGCGGCCGCTGACTGCGCTACCGTCTCGAACTTGCGCTTTGTCGCGCCAGCGTTCACGCGCAGCTGCGTCTGCAGCGCTAGGTGTGCGCTCGAGAGCGACGAGCTTAGGTCGTCGTGCTTGGCGACAAAGTCGCTGTTCGACGCCTCGCGACTCGCAGCGAACGCAGCTGTCGACGCGTGCTGCTCCGCCACGAGCGCAACGAGCGTCTCGCTGGCCGCGCTCTGCGTCGTCGCCATCTCCTCGATCGACTGCGTCTGCTCGCGCACACCTGCCGCGATGAGCGTGTCGTGTCGCGTGCTGAGCTCGTCGACTTGGCTGTGCATCGACGCTACGCGCCCCTGCAGCTCTGTCGAACGCGCCTCCTGTCGCGTACTCTCGCGTGTCCACGCATCCACTGACGCCCGCACTTCGTGCTCGGCTACAGCTCGCACACTCTCGAGCTGGCGTGTCTGCTCTGTCGCGTTCGCTTCGACGAGCACCGTCTGCTCCTGTAGCGTCGCCGCTTGCGCCACAACGCACGTGTCCACGATCTGCGCGACGTGGCGCTTCATCGCGTCCAGCTCCTGCTGCTGCTTCTCGTGCGACGCTCGCAACGCTGCGACGAGACGTTCCCGGTTCGCGTGCAGCTGTTTGGCCTGCTCGCTGACAGACGCGTCGATCGCAGCTTGCAGCTCGAGGAGCTTCTCGCGCTGCTCGGCTAGAAACTGCGTCGTCTCTGCGCGTGCGTCTGTGAGCGCTGTGCTGACAGCCGCTAGGAACGCTGTGCTCTGTGTCTTTGCAGCGCTGAGCTCAGCTGCGATCTTGGCCGCGTGGTCCACGCTCAGCGCCACCAGCGCCTCAAACCCACTCTGAGCTGTACTCTGCTTCTCCTGGATCGATAGCTCGAGCTTCTCCGCCACTTGGCTGCCAGCAAGCTGCTCCTGTTCGGCCTCTTCCGCTTGCTGCATGCGTCTGGCGCTCGTCAGTGCCTGCAGCCTCGCGAGTGTTCGCACGAGCTCGTCCACGTCCGCGTCGTGTGCGGTTTGGAGCTGCTCGACCGACGCCGATACGTCTGCTACAAACGCCGCTTGCTGCTCTTGGTGCTGCTCCAGTCGTGCCTGGAATGCGGCGATCTGAGCAGCCGACGTCTCTGAGAACGAGCCAGCCAAACGGCTGTTTGCGTCGTCAACGACGCGCTTCCGCTCTGCCTCCCACACAAACACACACAACGCAGGGATAAGTACCAGCTCCGCATACCACACAGGCGTACACCAGCCACGGAGCCAAGCCAACGCACCAATCTTCTCCATCAAGCGCGTCACCCGCTCCTCGCTCTCACGGAACAACGCAGCTGCTCGCTCTCCGTTTGCAAGCAGCACGCGCTCGTTCGTCTCGTACGCACGCAACGCCAGCGTCGTCGTTGCGAGCGTCGTTTGCGTCGTCTCTAGCGTCGCTTGCGTTGTCGTGAGCGTCCGCTGGGTGTCGGCGAGCGCGTCGTCCTTCTCCTGCTTGGCGCGCTCGAGTGTGCGCAGCTCCTCTTTCTGGTGTGTTACCTCGTCTTCCAGCTCCTTGCACGCCCGGTTGCGCCCTTCCAGCTCGTCCTCCAGCTCCGCGAGCTGCGCCGCTTGGCCCACGAGCCGCTCTTGCATCTCTGCAAACTGCGCGGGCGGCAGGAAGATCCCGTCCTTTGCCCGCGCAGCTGAGAGCGCACTCCGGAGCGTCTCAATCTCGGTCCCGTACTCCTTCAGCAGCCCTGCTTTCGTGGTCTTCTGGTTCACTTCCGGTCGGTTCTTAATGTGCTTCGCGCGGTGCGCGTACTCGAGCGTACTCATCGTCTCGTCAATGCTGTCGGCGCACGGAGCGACCGTCGCAATGATCGTCGTCTTGGCGCGGCCGCCGAGCGACTCTTGGAGCAGCCGCGTGAGCTTCGAATCGCGGTACGGGATGTGCGGGTGGTTGTCCACGAGCGCGGTGATGACGCGGCCGAGCGTGAGGAGGCTCTGGTTGATGTTCCCAGCCTCCCGCGCGCGTGCGTTGCGAGCGCCCGAGCGGCCAATGCACTCGGAGCCAGCGAGGTCGACGAGGTTGAGCTGCCCCGTCTTGATCAGGTCTTCACCGCCCGGGTTGTTCTCTTTCGAGTGGATCCGGATCGTAAAGATACTATGCGAGCGGCTCGAGTTCTCGTTCATGAGCGTCTCGGACGTCACGCGGTTCCGCACGCCCGTCTCGAGGAGCTCGTACACTTGGCTCGCACTCGTGGTCGTGACTTCGAGCAGGTTCTGGCAGTAGACACCGCCGCGCTTCGGGTCTTCCATGAGCCGAAGCTTCTTGGACTCGGGCGCGAGCAAGTCCTGGAGCTCTTCGTTGTAGAGCTGCAAGAACGACACTTTGACGCTAAACTCTTGCGGACTACTCGCTTGGAGCGCACTAAAGATGTAGCGCACACAGCGTGGGATGATGCCCGCCATGTCGTCGTCTGGGGAGAGCGCGCCTTGCATGGTGTGCGTCTTCCCCGTGCCTGTCTGGCCGTACGCAAACACCGTACAGTTGTACCCCGCGAGCGCTTCGTCCACTGCTGGCCGCACGACGGCCTTGAACACGTCGCTCTGCGTCGAGTACTGGCCAAAGACGCGGTCGAACGCATAGCTGCGGCGCTTGGCGACCGCGACTTCGTGCGAGTTGCTCTTGCAGAGCAGCACGGGCGGCCGCCCAGCCGCTTTCTCACGCTCGTTCAGCGGCCGACACCGCACAGCCACCTGCACGTGCGACTCGGTGGGGGGTAGCGACGCGACTGCAGTCGCGAGGCGAGTGGGGGTTGTGGGTGGGGGTGCAGGCAGCGCAGAGCTGCTACTACTGCTACTGCTGACAACGGCAGCCGCGGTGCTCACGCTCATCGCTCACTCAGACGCTTCGCTCGTCCCGGGACCTTGGAATTCGCTTTGATGATCAGCAGATGTGCGAATAATGGGCGCGCCTTTTTGAGAATTTGAATTGTGGACAAGTGCACATCAAATTGCTAGTGACAAAATACAGGGGGTTATCAGAAACTGCTCAAGACGCGTCACTACATTAAATGCACGTCATCGATCATTGAAGGACGTCTTGCAAGTCTCACAGGAGTGACAGCAAAGGTGACGACTCCCTTGATGAAGGAAGGCACCATGGTGATGAACAAGATTGAGCAGATGGAGTAAACCAAATTAAACACCTCCCAGTCGCTGCTTGAAACACACGTGGGCTCATGCACGCGCTGTCCGCTGCCATCTGGCGACGAGAGCGTGTACAGTACTGTAGCTGCATGACGAAGCGCTCGATCTGCAGGCGCCCGTTGCTTCTTGTGAGCAGGGAAATTTCAAACAACAACCACGAATGTCCACAACTCGCACACGTGGCGCGTTCATTCATTCATGTGCGAAGCTTCAGGCTCGTGCTGCTTGACTCGCTGTAAATCTGATGGCAAGTCACTGATTTGCTTGCTCGAATCTTGCTTTCTCATGTGTCAGTGGTCGCGCTGCTGCCACCACACACGAGCTCCATGTAGGACGCGCTCACGTCCAAGGCACGTCACGATCCAAGCGAGTCGTTGGCTCTGGTTGCTTTTGAGTTGAGCTCGAATGATTGTGGACGAGCTGTTGAACTTTGCTTGCCGTGTCGCTTGAGCCGTTCGACTCAACCGATGCATTTTGACTTTAAATGTCCAATTCTACCCAAGCTTGATCGTGACATCATCGCTGTCATAACACTCGGCCAATTGTGAGCCAGTCTTCGCAAAGCACGTTGTCGTTGGCAGCGCCAGTGCTCTGTTGCCACACTCGTGCGCGCTCACTCACGTGACAAACCGAGCGAGTGACTAAGCAGAGGAGGGCACTGTGCTCAGACGATTGCTGAAGCGAATCGAGTGAAGGGACGGCCGCCTGGAGACGTCACTCTCGTTCTCGCTGGGCACCTCTCACTGCGCGTTCCGTATCCACGTCCCACGCGCTCACGCACTCTCCTCTGGCGCATCATCCGCTGTCACCGAGTGACGTCAAACGATCTGAAGGCGCCACTTTCGCCTTACCCTCCCATGCCGCAAGCTGTCGCGAGCGGCTCCTCCTGGTCGACACCGCAGCGCTCCCAACGCACTGGCTTTTCGCACTGGGACGCGCTCTGCGACCTTGTAGCGCACATCGTGGTGCTCCCCGTCGTCTGCATGAGCGTCTGCAGCGCCATGGGGCTCCTGCTCGGCCTCGAGTGCATCGAGAAGCTCCCACCGGCGCTCAACACTGCGATGGAGTGTGTCCTCGGGCCCCCTACGACGGCCTACGACGACGACAGCGGCCGCGAAAAGACGGCGCGAGACGACGACGGCGACGCAGCCGCGCGTCGGCCGCTCAAGAAACAGCGCGCCGACGCCGACATCCACACACCTGTGACCAGTACGAACATGCGCGCCTTTGCTGCCACTGCTAGCGCCACTACCGCGACTGTGAGCGGACTGGACGCGAGTCCGCTCGTGCGCACGCTCCATCCGACGCCTACGTCCGCGTCCCCGGTCGCTCGCAAACGCCGCGTGGTCATCTGGGACTTGGACGAGACGCTCGTGCTTTTTGCGTCGCTGTACACGGGCGCGTTTGCGCAGACGCACGGCAAAGACGTGGCGACGGGCGTGCAGCTCGGCGAGCAGATGATGACGTTCCTCCTCGTGCTGCTCGACCGCCACTTTTTCTTTGACGAGCTCCACGACGCCGACGTGGCCCACATCCACGCGCTCCGCACCGACGCTGCGCTTGCTGTCCGCTACGAACGCATCCGCGCCATCTACGAACGCAAACGCGCCGTCGACTTTCTCACGGACGCCCACAGCGAGTGGTTTGCGATCCGCGAGACGCTCGTGGCAGCGATTGACGCGTTCTCGACTGGCTGGCTGCACGAAGCGCGCCAAGTGCTTATGCTCTTGTCAGCGCCGAGTGGGAGCAGCAAACGGGACAAGCGTGGCAGTGGGACGACGCCGCTGTACGAGAACATTAACGTGCTCGTGACGAACTCGCAGCTCGCCCCAGCGCTCTGCAAGTGCCTCGTCTATGGACTCGACGCGTTCTTCCCGATCGAGTCGGTCTACAGCTCAGCGACCGTGCGCAAACAGACGTGCTTTGAGCAGATCCTCCACGCGTACGCGAGTGGTGGTGCTGAGCGCTCTGCTGACGTCGAGTTCATTGCGATTGGCGACGGCGCGGAAGAGGAGCACGTGAGCCACGCGCTCGGCATCGAGTTCCACAAGATCCGCTCGCTTACTGACCTCCAGCGCCTCCGCGTCGACCTCGAGCTCGATGCGCAGTCTTTCATGTAAGACCTCTTTCCAATACACGTGCCTATTTATTTGGAACCAACTAGTCGGTCACAACAATACCGGTACAATACCGATGTCAATGACGACGATGGCGTCACTGATCGCCGCTGATTGGCCAGGGAGGCATAACGGAATTCTTCCACCACCGGCATCATCGACACCACAACGGAGCCGCTCATCGGCATGGACCGGTTCTTGCGTGCGATCCAGCGCGTGAAGCCGCTCGAGCACTTCCGCACGCCGCAGCACGCGCCGGCGCTGCGCCAGGTCCTCACGCTCGTGGATCTCGTGGCGTACGGCGTGGGCTGCTCTGTCGGCGCCGGCGTCTACTCGCTCGTGGGCGTCGGCGCACAACTCGCCGGACCCGCGGTTTCGCTCTCGTTCCTTGCGAGCGGCGTCGCGTGCATCTTCACGTCGCTCACGTACTCGGAGTTTGCAGCGCGGCTGCCGGTTCGGTCGTGTTTTAGTGTGTTGTTTGCGTGTGAGAGAGTGAGAGATTGGCGACGCGAATTCCTCACGCTCGTCCACAACAACAGGTCACGGGCTCGGCGTACACGTTCGTGTACATTACGTTCGGCGAGTTGGCAGCGTGGCTCATTGGCTGGAACCTCACGCTCGGCTACGGGATCTCGGCGGGTGCGTGGTGTTGTAGACCTGACGCTGGCAGCCAGTCAGTCAGTTGTCGTTGACGCTGACGCCTCTCACGTACGCAGCTGGTATCGCGCGCAGCTGGGCGGCGTACGCAGACCTCTTCCTCCAGCACTGGGGACTCCACCTCCCGCACTGGATCGTCACAACTGAGATCATGGGCCAGTCCTGCAGTCTCCTCGCGTCAATGCTCGTGCTCGCGTGCACCTTCATCCTGCTCGCGGGCGTCCACGTGCGTTGGACAATGGAGCTAGAGCTAGAACTGGAGCTGGCGCGTACGCTAACAGGTGGTCGGTCGTTGGTTTGCTGTGGCTGCGAGGTGTGTAGGAGTCGGCCAAGTTCAACGCCGCAGTGACGCTGCTCAATATCTCGGTGCTCGTCTTCGTGATCGCGTTCGGCAGCACCCAGGTGGACACTGCGAACTGGGCAGACTTCATGCCAGCAGGTGTTCATGGGGTCGTGACTGGCGCTGGTGTCGTCTTCTTTGCGTACCTGGGCTTCGACATGGTCGCGTGCCTTGCGGAAGAAGTACAGGAGCCACAGAAGACGCTCCCGAAAGGCATCATCGGCTCGCTCCTCATCTCCATGGCGATCTACGTCGGCGTCTCGCTCGTCGTGACCGGCATGGCCCCTGTCAGCGTGCTCGGCAGTGACGTGCCGCTCGTGAACGCGTTCGCGTACCGGAGCATGCCGTGGGCCGGGAAGATCGTGTCGTTCGGCTCGATATTTGGGCTCACGACCGCTGCGTTCACGTGCCTCATGGGCCAGCCACGCATCTTCTACCAGATGGCGAAAGACGGGCTGCTCCCCAAGGTCTTTGCGAAGCTCCACCGTACAACGCACGTGCCAGTCACGAGCACCATCTTCACAGGCATGCTCGTGGCCGCCATCTCGTTTGTCTTTGACCTCGACTTCCTCGCGAACGTCATCTCGTGTGGCACACTTCAAGTGTTTACGTTCGTGAACGCTGGCGTGCTCCTGCTCCGGATGCAGTCTCCTACAGACGTCGCGGGCACCAGCAGCAGCAGCGCGACTGTCGCGACCCGCGTGCTGCTGTTTGTGGCCGCGAGCTTTGCGTTCTCGCTCTCGTTCGCCTTCAGCGTGCACTGGATCGGCCAGTGCATCTTTGCTCTGTTCCTCGCTGGCGCGTTCTGGTCCATCCAGCGCCTGGAGAAAGTCATGTACGGACGCTTGATACCACGTGTGCTTGCGGCCGGGAGGGCTGACCACAGGCGGTCGTATGTCGGGGCTCCTGCTGCTGTGTCTCTGTTGTAGTGATACGTCGACGTCGTTCAAGTGCCCGATGGTGCCGCTCGTCCCGTGCCTCGGGATCCTCGCAAACATCTACATGATGGCGAGCATCCCAGAGTCCGGCTGGTGCGTGCGTGTGTGTAGGCGACCACGTACTGTAGTCGTCACGTTTCCAGGCACTTGTGCAGTGAGCAGATGTGCTGACGCAACCGTGTCCTCTCGCTCCTGTGCAGGTGGGGAGTGCTCATCTGGCTCTCGATCGGGAGCATCCTGTACCTGAGCTACGGGATCCGCCACAGCGCGCTTTCCCACGACGCACTGAAGATGCCGCTCCTGTAGGACGCCACAGTAGCAGGGAAGTGGAGGCACTGACGACTTCAAACCGCCTTCTCGTGCGAGAGGCGCTCTTTGCGACTGCTGCGTACCAATTGCCAGCTGCAAATGAACGAACTTGGTGCTCGCTCTGTCGACCCACCATTGATAGCCATACTGGATGGAGCATCTCAATGTCCATCGTTGGTCTCGACATCCACTCGCACTCGAGTCTGAAAACTGCACCAGTCATGTTCAGCTAGACTAGCAAGGTTAGTTCTCACGCCCTCTCCAGTCTGAACTTGCTCGTCTCCAGCCCGTGACGACGAGTGCGCGTCTTCCGCCACCAGGTTTGGATCGACGTCGCGTACGCGTTTGCCCACATGAACCGCAAGAGCTCGTCCCGTTTCCGAGCGTCCAGCGCGTC
>JAASGD010000731.1:0-17267 GCA_023334115.1 Globisporangium megalacanthum | reverse complement strand
GTATCGCTTGACCGAGTGCCGAGTCCGGTTGGAAGTGCTCCCATACAGATCTCGTGGATTTGAAGGACTACGTAAAGGGTACACAACTGTGAAAGGAGTGACTTGTGAAAAAGAGAGAAGAGTCTGCACATACACGTCGATTGCCAGACCCAGGTGTGAGTCTGAGTGTCTAGTGTGAACGCATTCCTGGAGTGCTGTGTGCCGACTCGACCCCGGTTAGCGCAACCCCTTCGCTTCCCGGGTATCGCTGTCGATTGAACTACATCCGCTTCATCACTATTACTACACCTTTGCCAGTCCAAAGTGGCAGTTTTTGCAAGCAATGTGGATCCCAAAATTCATTTTTATGATGCAGCTCAAATTTCATGTAAAACGAGCATCCAATTTCGTGAAATCCACCATCCAAAGTGGCGCTACATTATGTAGAACTGCAGTTTCTCGCGTCGCTTTCGTGCGAGGTCGATACGTTGGCTCTGTCGTGGTCGAGCCGTACCTGCTGCTGCATGTAAAGGTGTGTACATGTTTCTCGACTTAGCATGAGCGCCGCGATCACTTCAAGTGTGCACTTTGTGTTTTCTTTTTCAGCATCGTCTTATGCGAGCAACGCTGCCTGCTCGAGCTGACGATTCGCACCGCAGTCGACGGTCGAGGGCGGTGGGATGCGGTCTTGGCCGGCGACAATGATCCAGTCCGCCTGGTTAGTGTGTGGGCTTCGAGCACGCTCTATCGCGCTGCATTGCTTAGCTTTATTGCTTGTGCTTGGCGTTGTTCGATCCTACACCCTTGTCCGACATCCATGTGCTCGCCCAAACTGCACCACTTTGGGTGGTGGATTTCACCACATTGGACGCTCGTTTTACATGAAATTTAAGCTGCGTCATAAAATATGAATTTTGTGATCCACATTGCTTGAAATAATCGCCACGTTGGATCGGGCAAAAGTGTAATGACAACCCTAATACATTACGCGGTGGCAAGTAGCAATCTAGGAAAATTAAGACAATGCCGTGCCTTGCTCAGAGAAGCTCTGGATTCTATTGTTGTACACTCCGCGCCTAAAATAGCTGAACGACCGAAAAATTGGGAGAACCGCGCGACAAAAATATGCTTACATTTAGACGCGCTAATAAAATCTGAACGGAATCTGCATAATGAAATCAGGTCATTTACACCAAGAAATATTTAGTGTGCAGCATACAAATGTACGGCATATGAAGGACTGGCTAAGAAACCCATATGACAGTCGATCCGCCGCGCTCACTGTTCGTTCAGTTCATTTTGACAACACGTTCGCACAAGCCATGACGTACAAGAACGTGTCAGAGATCGAGCGAGTGGAAACGCTGGCCATGGCGATCACAGGCATGTGAATAGCTGCAATCACAAGGCAGAAGAAGCGGTCATGCTCAAGAGCACAGTCTGGAGCGCGTTGCAGGACGAAGATCCACGAGATGAGACCGTCTACGCCTGCTTAACCATCGTTCTACCCTTCGCCTACTAAGTGACGTGAGTGTGCGCGGCGTTTCCGCCACTTGTTTGCGCGTTGAGAACGAGCTGTCCGTATCGCTCCGCACAGTTCATCGAACACTACACCAAACGGATTGGCTCCAGTACTCGAAGCAGGAGAGCCGCCTCCCACTCACTCCAGCACACATGCGAGCGCGCCTGAAGTGGTGTGAAGCCGCCCTGAGCGACTCGCGATGCAGCGGGTACTGGGATCGAGTCGTCTAGTCGGACGAGAGGAGGTGGAGTTTGGACGGTCTTGACAGCATCAAGTTTTGACAGGACTCTCGACAGCCCGTCAGGACTGTCGTATTACTATACGTTAGAATCGACTATACTCTAGCTGGCGCCATTAAGGGCGGCTGAGTAGGTTTGCTTCATTTCCAATTCCGCGCTGCCGCCCCTAGCTGTCTTTCTAAGTCTTGGTCTCTGTTTGACTTCTCTTGTCGATGTCCTCCTATCTATCCGCGACCTGACGGGCTGCTCGGCAAGGGGTGGATACTCACTGGTGCGGTACCCTCCTTTCAAGCTCTTACTTATTGCTCTGGAACTTGCACCTCCACGGGCTGACGTCGGTAGTGTGCAGAACCTTCACGCTCTGCGGCAGCGAGTCAGCAGACGCCCAGTTGTCCTGCGCAAACTGTACTGCTCCTATCGCTGCATTCGCGAATGAGCCGACAATCTTATTGTGGCACTTGCAGTCGTGCGGCCAGGTCGTACTATTCTCGGTCACTAAGTGCTCGTCCCGGCGCGTACAAAGAAACAGTCGTCGGCTACTAAGCAGATCGTGTCGCCGGATTTGGTTCAGCATGAACTGGCTGTCACCAATGACAAGCATGCGGAGTACCACCCTCTACCGTACTTCTTCTATCCGACGCATAGCTCTTTAGCAATGATGCTGATTGCTGAGTAGAATCCATCGATTTACTACTTCCAGTTTGATGCACAGCCCCTGATTTTTGGGAATGATACTGGTGGCGGCTTGCGTTGCGAGTGATACACTCGACTGCATGACCGATAGTATCTCGTGCGCGTCAAGCGTATCAGGTATCCAGGATATCTTTAAAAGAGTAATGAACGCTCTCGTAGTAACTGCGTCACTTCAGCGTCAGCACCCTCACAGCTTCTACTCAAAATTTGTAACAAAGGGCAAGCTTTCTCAAGCTCGGATGCCGCACCTCTCGCCCTCTCACTCCACCTCGCACAGATGTCGTTCTCGGACCTTCTCATATTACCAGCTAAGTAGTTAACACGACTCGGTCGCTCCCGCTTGGTGCGCGGTGATGGGAATTTGTCCAAACTCCAAACTAGCCCCTACACGTCTATCTGATCCGTAGCTGGTCCCTGACAGTGGTGATGAGAATCGCCTGGGTTACCTGAGCGATCTAGGGACCGTGTACCGTGTGCTCATTAGACTCCTTGGTGACCAAATTGGCGTGGGGTACCTGATTAATTTGGGGTATGTGTGCTTGCTCACAGCCGCCACTAAAGCTGCCGGGTTGGGAGAATTGGTCAGCACATTTGAAATGAGCACTGGAGCGCGTGCGCGCACAGACATAAGCAAGCAATCAAGTCCTCTTGCTGCAGCCTAACAGTCTATTTCAACAAGCCAACTTGTGGGGCGAAGGCGGCGCTTCCACCGAACTGCCATTTCCGTGTATCAAAAATGATCCAGTCGTCCTGTCATAAGCGTAATTATCCTTCCTTCAACTGCCCTATAAATGTCAAAATGTTGTGTTCTACAGTTTTGTTCTTCAGTTGTGTTCTACAGTTGCTACAGGTCGAACCTAATGGCATGATTGCAATTCTGCAGTTGAGTTCTACAGTTGCGACTGCACGAACTCAACGGCATCGTCGCAGCGAACGGGCTAGTTGTCACTTCCAGTTATTCCACGCGAACGCACAACAATAGATCTTCTCAAGCGCATCCAGGAGGCGAACATTGCAGTAGGGGCTCTTTCTGAGTTCGTCACTGTCGCTGCCGCTCGATCGTTTTTCGAATCCAGCAGTTCTTCTGGTGCTACGTGCAAGATAAAGATGCGACTGGTCGAGAAGCGTCCATTGGCCAGTGGAGTTTACCATCGATCGTTGATTTCTGCGACGATGCCACGTTCGAGCAGATTCAAGCCGGCTACAACTTGCTGGCGTTTACGGAGATGAGCAGATTTGCTCTCCATCTCTCCGCGTGGAACTGCGATGTGGCGGACCCACGCTTTGTGGTTGGCAAGGCTATCTCCATCCCTGTCCTTAAGACCTGGCGCTTTGGCAGGACGGTCTCACTGGGACTTGCCACTCTCAAGATATCCATCTCGTGGAGTATTCCAGGCATAGCTTCGCTTCAATGTCATAACCCCACTAATTGCATTCTACTGTTGCCGTTAATGTTTGTAATTGTGGTTCAGAGCGAGAGAGAAAGAGAGCAAGTCTTTCCGTGCTTCGGTCAGACTCGAACTCTGTAGCCACTGGTTTTGCGCCAAGTTGTCGCCGGTGCTCTGCCTGAGCGTGAAGATAAGGGAGTTAGAGAAAGTTGCGGAGGTAAGCGCGTTAGAGAGAAAGGTGGGGTGAGATAGCGAAAGAAATGGACTAGAGAAAAGGACATTTGCGAATGCGGAGAGCTAAAATTCGTCACATTACGATTTGTCCCATCGCGATTCACAAGATGTCGTCTGGCTGCGGTGGCTCTCTTCGTCGAGCGCAATAGAGGTCGTCCTTACAAGGGAGGTGTGACCCAACTAATGGTGGTCATCCGACTGGTAATGATAAGGCAAGCACGAATGGGGTTCGAGAGGCAATCGAGATGCTGGATCGAGAGTTCGGATTCAAGGCAACGAGTTGGGAGACAATGGCGGCCGTATTCGCCAGATCCGAACGTCAGCTCTCAGCAGAATCGCTCCAAGCGCGTGTGTGCTCCGTGTGCGATGTTTGCACCCTTCGGCTAATATGCAATCGAAACGCGTTAGAGACTGTCCAGCACTGATGTCCGCGTTTCAGAGCAGACTCCGTCCCACTCCCGACCTACCGCAGAGTTTACGTGAGTACTACGACGTTGGCGACATCGACGATGGCTTCACTTGGGTTCTCTTATCTCGTGCTGGGGTCTACCGCGACGATAGCGGGCCGTGCGCTCGCCTGTGCTCGTTGTGCTCGGCTTTCCTAATGAACCAAAGGTTATGGGGCCCCCCAAAGTTTGCGATTGCTAATGGGTTCTACATTGGGGTCTTGCCTTCGTGAATCGGCGCTGACGGAAAACGCCATGCTAAAACTGGCACAACCTGCGCTGTTTCTTTTCAAGACTCGACGCTGACGGAAACGCCATACTAAACCTGGCACAACCTGCACTGTTTCTTGCAACAGCGCGCGGGGGGGGTGACATACAAGCATTCGGTCGCACGCGTACCTTTTCAAACAGCCGCGACTTCGGTTCTTGATCAGGAGGAGGCTCGATTCGATCTACACGATGCTATGCGAAATGGAACGTGATTCACTTGCACACAGGTGAGCTCGTCAGAACTCAATGTCGCTGCCTACCTCTAGTACCATTCTAGAACATGCAAACATCTCCGAGTATTCGAGAATACTCGAGATGTATCCAATACAACACAAACAAGCTGGACCCCTGTCTCTGTCCACAAACCCCCACAGGCAAGAGAGGGTCCGACACCTTTTTCGTGCTGTTCCATCTGCACCAGCGAGTATGATGCCGAAATACTTTCTGGCGATTGCGACTGTGAAAGTCACTATCGTCGGTGCACTGAACCCGATGCAAAAGGCCGCAACATGCAAGAAGTATCAAGTGCGCACACAGAGACTGATGTCTCAGTTTCACCAGTGGTACAAGGAGTTCAACTCGCGTTTTGGCCAAGTACAAATGGCGCCAGTGGCTGAGCCAATTGTCCGCTTGACCGTAGTGGTTGTTGACCGGATCACTGGCCATGGGAACAACGCCGATAAGGAGGCTGGTGAAGGCAGTGTGCGTTGGACGAGTCGACTTGGAGATTTAATGCGCCACCTCCTGCGCACGTCGGTGTATCGAGCAGAGACGAGACTTTGGAGCAAATGTCAGTCGCGTTTGTATCCAGCCCACAGGCGAATACCCAGCAGAATTGTATTCGACAAGCGCTGGACCCTGAGGTGATCGTGTTTCGATCGAGCGATATCCTGTCAGACTTTGATCCCCAGATCTGGGCCTTGGCATTCTGCGATCTGTTTTCCTATGGACGCAGTGGGCTTGGGTATCGTCGGCGTGTCTCGGTTGGGCTTGAAGGGTTCGTGAAGTTCTTCTTGAGGCTTTCCTCTCTGCGGTTCGCCCAGCACCCAACGTTCCTGCATGTCGGTTTTGACGTGACAGCTCGCCATCGGGCCATGAAGGCTGTTTTCTTGCGCGCCAAACTGGCTCCTTCTTTTGCCTCAAGCGCATCGCTCGTCACCCGGGCAGCGCTGAAGCAGGAGATGGAGAACCAAGATGCCCGTCGTCGCGCGATGAGGAGAAATGATTTCACCCTGCGCGGAACTACTAGTGATTATGCTGTCCTGAATCTCTACTCTGGGATAACGACAGGCATGCGGGCATGTTGGGGGTCAAACGAAGAGAGAGCTGAAGCGTGTACCAATCTGTTGTCCACGACGATTTACCACGGTCAACCGAGCATCTTCTTCACCGTATCTCCGTGCGCATCAACCACTTCTAGAGTTTTAGTATTGGCCGGCGAGTTTACCCCGAACCTGATTGAAGCTGTTGAAGGCGACGTCGAGCTGAGATTGTTACACCCGAACTGCATTCTGCGCTGTTGCAACGCACAACCCGCTTGCATGTACAAAGTACGTGCTCGTCATGGCTCCGGTGCTTTCAATTTGCACATGCCGACGTGTTGTGGTTCTGAGACGTGAGTCTAACATCTGATGCTATGTTGTGGTGCAGATACTTTGATCGTGTGATGTCTGTGATCGTCGACATCGTTCTTAATTATGATACCGACCGGCACGAAAACTGCTCGGGAGGTGGAGCGTTCGGCTATACGAAAGCCTTCTTCGCGCCTGTGGAGACGCAAAACTCCACTGGGGACCTCCGTACCCACATGTTGATGTGGATTTATGGGACGCCCAAGACGATGAGAATGTACTACGAGATGGTTCAAGACGCTCGCGCCAGAGAGCGCTTTGTCAACTACGTGGACTCAACCACCACAACGGATCCCCCGATCCCAGCGATTGACGTGTGTCCGGTATGCAAAGAAGCAAATTTGGCTTGTGTTGAAGTGGGTTCGTCGGCGTATCGGTGCCCCTGACGTGGAGACGATCGCCCGACAACCGCGGTATGCTGTTCATGCAGTTCAACGTTCGGTGGCAGTGAGCTTTTGACGCCCAGGTTGCATTCTGTGCAGCGCAAAATGTTCTTCATGACCCCAGCGAAGGTGAGGTATCTGAGCTGTTGGCTTCTCCGCGCTCGATACCTGAAGTGGACGGCGTCATCGATCAAGAGTGCTTGGGCCTCACCAAAGTAGTTCTGCAGTTCCAACACCACCACTGGTTCCACTCCAAATTGTGCTTCAAGAGCAGTCGACGCACGCCGGGTGGCAAGGTATGCCGAATGTTCTCCCCGAAGCCTTCCTGTGATTACAGGCGCTGGAGCAAGGGATCGATTGAGATCGCATGGCAGATGGGGTGTGAGTAGTGCGAACCCATTTTTACCGGTGCTGGCACGAACCGTGAAAGCAAATCACGATGTAAGGTTTCTTTTTGCAGTAGAAGGTATGTACCGCCAGCTCCCGTCGTTGTCGCGCACATGAGCGCGCAGTATAGCTAATCTGTCGATATGTGCGCGAAACAGGACCTGAGAAAGCGTACTACATGATGAAGTACGCGACCACGGACCGGCATGCAGTGGAGAATCTTGAGGCGATCCATCTACAAGCGTTTGAGAAAGCGCTCTCTTCGGCAGCTGAGTGCGATGACAGCATCGCGCTTGGAGCCGGCGAATTCGGTTGATGTGTTGCAGTCTGACAAAGTCACAGGAGATTGCGGCCCAGATGGCATAACTCTAGCTTCTCCGCGGCTCTCCCTTCCACACCTCCAGCCAGTACGTGATGTTGTGCCTGACAAGCGTGATGGAAGCTGTGTTTGATCGGGATGGAATCGACGGCGTGTTAGGTTGATTGCGAGTTGTAAAGTGGTCTCTTTGATGCAGGTCTCTGCAGTCCTCCGCCGGACTGATGTGCTAGTCTCCCCACCATTCTAACTACACTGTCTACCCTGCATTGCTCCTTCCACAAAGCATCGATCGAGTGTTCTAGAATGTCTAGCCATATCTCACCTTGTCTCGATTGGGTGTGCCGATCTCTTGCCTGTCATTCGCGACATCGCTCCTGCTGACGTCAGAGACTGACTCAGCCAGGTTGCCGTTCATAGACGGGGCGTCGACAATACACCGACGGTGCACACTCCAACACTCCCACTCAATGTTGTGGGTGCTTCGACGCGCCGGCCTTGATCCCCATTTCCGCACGCAGGTACTGCAGTTGCTTGGCGCCCAGTGCTTTTGTCAGTAGGCCTGCTAGCTGGTACTCCGTCTCCTTTAGACGACCTTGATCTCATTGGACATAATTCGCTCACGGACGAAGTGGCGACGGATATTCACGTGCTTGGTTCGGCAGTGATAGCCTGGGTTTGATGCCAATGCGATAGCACCTTGGTTGTCTTCTCACACAGTCATTGCCGTCTTCAGTGTGTAGCTGAGATCCGCCATCATAGCGCATGCCCTTAGCACGTCCTGGGTACACATGCTCAGTGCCATGTACTCGGCCTCCGAGGTACTGAGTGCCACCGTGCGCTGTACTTCGACTTGAAAACCACTGGCCTGCCGTTCAGCATGAGTAGTACACTCGACCCCGATCGCCGATCATCTACGTCGCTGCCCAAGTCTGTGTCACTAAACACCACGAGGTTGTTCGCTTATGCCCAGCCACTGTAGTGTAGCCCGTGGTCACTCGTCGAGTTCAAATAGCGCAGTAGTTTGATAGCCGCCTTCCAATGCTGTGGTCCGGGATTGGCAGCGAAGCGACCGAGTTGGTTCACCACGAACGCCACATCAGGACGAGTGCAAGTCGAGACGTACAACAGCCGACCGATGAGCTGTTGGTACGGTGAACGACTCATGGTTGCCTTCTCTTCGTCAGTCTGGGGGCTGTTGGCGCTCGACAGCTTCACGCTCTGGTCAGCAGGGTTCTCCGTTGTGCGTGCGTTGGTCTGCTTGAAGAGTTCAGCCGTCTCGCGAATGTACTTCTGCTGCGTGATGTACAAGGAGCGCTTATCACGGTCGTACAGAATCTCCATGCCCAATAGGTGCTTCACCGTTCCGAGGTCCTTGATTTGGAAGCGCTGAGCGACTGCCTCTTTCACCTTCCGCATACTCGTCGAAGTTTTCGTAGCCAAGATCATGTCGTCCACGTACAGACACACGTACACCCAGTCGTCGCCGTCCTCCTTCTTGTAGATGCACCCAGCCGCACCGCCAGCCACAAAGCCCATCTGCAGCAACGCCTTGTGGATGGTCTTGTTCCAAGCGTTTGCATCTTGCTTCAGCCCGTAGAGCGCGCGGCTCAACTTGAGCACGGTTGGAGTCCATGTTGGCGACGGCGGCGTACGTCCCAAAGATGTCCACACCAAAGAGCTGGAGGGAGCCCAGAGCCACCAGTCGCGCCTTGTAACGTAGCGCTTCTCCGTTCCGCTTCTTTGCCCACACCCACTTGGTTCCGATCGTCTTCATCCAAGGAATCCGCATGACGGCTGTCCACGTCTTGTTGCGCTGGCGTGCCGCGAATTTGCTGGCAATGGCTTCGAGACTCACGCCCTTCTCATCGCCGTTGACTGCTTCTTGGCCTTTCACAGGTGCGACAAGCAATGCTCGTCCCGTGCCCGCTGGCACCGTACCGTCCGACCATCTCCAACTCTTGCGCGGGAGGAGGACCAGGTCGAACTCAACGCCTTCAACGGAACGACAATCGAGTTGTCGCCGACAACAAATCGGAGTTCGCTCGCTTTTTCAAGGACGACGAGGAGTTCAAGACCGCGTGGGCTTCGCAGGGAGAACCAGGTGATAGGTTCGAACGAATCCGAGATCTCGTGTTTGTCCAGTCTACGAACCCTGGGAAGCGCCTCTGTGTCCCTCAATATGACCACCTTCGCATTCGCGTCATCTCTGAATTTCAAGATTCGCCAGCAGCCGCGCACCCAGGCTCTCAGCGCACATTTCTTCGTTGTGCGCAGTGGTACTATTGGAGATCGATGCAGCAAGACATCAAGGAGTACGTCAAGTCCTGCGAGACCTGTGTGAGATGGAAGCACGACCACTCGCGCAAGAACGGCCAACTGATGCCGATCCCGATTTCCGACCGCATCTGGCAAGTAGTGTCAATGGACTTCATCACTGGACTGCCAAAGTCTGACGACTTTGACGCCATTCTGATGGTCGTCGACAAGTTGTCCAAGAGAGCAAAGTATACTGCCATCCGTAGTACTGATGTTGCTCCGGCTGTGGCCAGAACAGTTTTCGATGTGGTGGTCAGGCAGCACGGCCTCCCTGAGGTAATCATCAGCGCCGAGACCCCAAGTTCACGTCGAAATTTTGGAGATCCTTGATGAAAATCATGGGAGTCAAGGTGAACATGACCACCGCTCTTCGGGCTCAACCGGATGGGCAGACAGAGAGGTAGATCCTCTTCATCGAAGACAGCCTCCTTTGTATGATCTCCTACCAAGGCAGCGACTGGGTCGAACACCTGGGGACTATCGAATACGCGCACGCGGCAATGATAAGCGCGTCGTTGGGTTACTCTCCGTTCCAGGTCGGCACCGGGCGGAAAGTGAGAAGTCCATGGCAAACGCCGCTACGCCAGGACGCAACGGAAACAACCATAACAGGGTACGCTCGTGAGTTTGCGGAACAGAAGCAATAGGTCACCTGGCAGCGCGTAAGAACCAGCTGCGTGCTCAAGCGTCCCAGAAGATGTAATACGACAAGAAGCGCAGAGTGAACCAGATCGAATTCAAGAAGGGAGACCTGGTGATGCTCGACACCAAGCCCATCCCACTTTCTCACACCGCACCGGACGCTCAGACAAAAGTCACCAAGCTGACCACCAGGAAGGTTGGGCCGTTCAAGATCCTCAAGATGATCTACCCCAACGTGGCGACGCTAATACTACCACGGTCAATGAAGAAGATCAACCCAACCTTCAACGTAGACATTCTACAGCCGTAAATCCCGTCACCATAGAAGTTCCTCAGTCGGCCAAGCCAGAAGGCTTCCAAGTTTGTGACCTTGGATGATGGGAGCCAACTCCAGGTGGTCAGCAAGCTCCTTCGGAGGCGACAGTTCATCAGTCAACAAGAGTGGCCCGTCCAGTGGGACGGCGAAGCGGAGCACGAAGCCGGTTTGGCGCTCGAGCGCAACATCCGACATGTCGCGCATTGGAAGTATCTCGCCAACGACTACAAGCGTCGTCAACGCGAACTCAAGTCTGGGGGGAGTATGAACCTACACTCCTAGTCTTTACCCATGACTGTCGGCCACGTGGACACACACTCGCAATCACGACAGTTTACGGCATGGCCGTATTCATTAGCGACTTTGTCGTTTATGGCAGGACCGTTATCGTTCACGATATTGTGTAAACTCGTTCACGACATTTTGTGTCGCACGCACGCACGAACCGTGCAGCCGCCGTCGGACAACCTTTGCATACAAACACCAAGTAAGTAGGAAGTAGCCAGCTGAGATAAAAAGAAATGCAGCCACAAACAAGTTGGAATCAGCCACAAACAGGTAGGACAGCTGGAAACAGAGAACATTAGTCCAGAGAAGAATCCAGTAGGAACAGGCTCTACAGAGAGCCTCGTGAGACTCTGTCGGCGCCGCCGGCGCCAGGCACTCACTCACTTTTCAATATACCTTCTCCTTCGGACCAAGCGCCTCTGTCTCCGCCTTCGCCTCGGCTTCGCACTCTCCTTCTCCTCCTCCTCCTCCGCTTCCTTCTCGCCTCGCCTCGTAGCCACGTCATCACAGCCAGGAATTGCTTGACGACACCGTACTTGGAAATCTTGAG
The DNA here is from genome assembly GCA_023334115.1 of Globisporangium megalacanthum. Taxonomy (NCBI): domain Eukaryota; phylum Oomycota; class Peronosporomycetes; order Pythiales; family Pythiaceae; genus Globisporangium; species Globisporangium megalacanthum. The sequence continues at coordinate 5,664 of JAASGD010000731.1, read as the reverse complement.
AGCGGTGACGTTCTCAACGTTGGAGGGCATTGCTTCCGGGACGGAACAGTTATCGAACGCGATGGCACGATTGACCATCATTCTGTCATTGCATCGTCATCATGCAACACGATGCCCAGTCGAAGGTGCGGACCGGAAATGCCTGGCACCGTGGTATCCACGTCAACGCGCTTGCGCTCGTTGTGAGACTTGGCGAGCTTTTTGTCCACCCATTGTATCAGCACGACGAGGCCCTCGCCGTAACACGCTCGAATAGCCTCGCCCCCGTGCTCGCAGTTGTTAAGCACGTGAGCTAGTGTCTCCATTAAGCTGCAACCTGGCATGTGACACTTGTTGTTGGCGCCCAAGCGCACGCGTTTCAGTGCGCTGTTGGTGTCGACCTGGTTCATACGCGTCTTCACAGCGAAAGGGTAGCTAGCGGCGTTCGTACTCTTGGTGGAACTTTGGAACGCGCTCCCAACGCCACCGTGACCCGCATCGTCTTGCCTTGGTCTGTCATCGCCTTCCAGCGACCTATGTGACGCAGCTTGAGGTGGAGCTTGACGTGTTTTTCCCTGTCGTTCGGTAGGATGCGCCATCGACAAGGGGTTCGCGTAGTCGCATGTACTCGCCGTCGATGACGGCCACCCCGGTAAAAACACAAAATATGTCACTACACCATTTTCCATTCCGTCCCAGAATACCCCAACTCTGTCAGTGAAATGGTCAACTCCGTCCGAGAATACTGTCATAAATTATACAGACTCGAAAATCACTTAAGATAGGATAAAGTTGAGTCGATTCTGTCCAATCAGAGTTTGGCTCCGACAACAATTGATTCACACCCGGACGTCGACAGCACTTGTCAAGTTGCTCTTGCCCTTAGCGCCGTACCACATGCAGCGTACTGTATCTTTGCTCGACAAGCCCTTGTCACACGTCGGTGCAAGTATTCTCTGGTGAGGAGGAGATATCTTCTCTCTTTGACTCAATCCCTGTTCAATGATGCTAAGATTTATTGAGAAAGCGATCTTCGTGAAGAGTGCCAGCAAGTGAGGCACCAGAAGCAGATATTGGTGCAACTGTGTGGAACCGCACTCAAAGCGTACCAAGAAAGCTTTCCTGTGGCTGCTGCCGTTTGTATGAAGTATAAGTACGGTTTGCTCTGCTTACTTGGTGCATTTTTGACGCGATGGCTATCAATTGTGCTTGTGAGCAGAATTTTTTCAAATCAGACTTCATCAAACTATCCAATATTAATTGTGGCAGTGTTCTCGGACGGAGTTGACCATTTCTCTGACGGAGTTGGGGTAATAGCTGACGAAATGTAAAATGGTGTAGATGCCAATCCATCGAGACCAGATGTGGCCCAAGAAATTCTTCTTTGCCGCGAATGGCGACTTAGGGAGGTCATCGTTGAAGAAATCGTGGAGCAGCATGTCCCCCTGTCCCTCCCAGCTGTGCTTAACGAAGATAGAGCGCCTGCGAACGATCTGGAGTAGCTGTCTACGTGCGATCGCTTGGGCTCTCACATCTTTTGAGTGCCACATTTGCAGTCCAGCCACAAGTTGGACCGCCCCGCATAGCTCAGTTTGGAGAAGGATTGAGGCTACCGTTCGGAGTCGGCTAGTACAGGGAATTCTTCGTGGCAATCTCGGGCAGCTACAATTGACGCTCCCACTCTTGATCATGGTTGCATCGAGCGACTGGAAGTGACTCAGGAATGGGCGAAGGTGTCGAAGTGAGTACCCAAGGCGCGAGTAGATGTGCTACGTGATCACCCGCAGCTTTGTGCTGCAGTAAGGGTGGGCTCGGCACCAGGCGTAGCGCGTCTACGGAGAGCTCTTTCATCCTCTCCAGCTGTTTTACGTGCAGTCGCGTGTGAGCTGGGCCGTCATCGGTGCCTAGGTATCGGTAAGACGCCGGCGATTTGATTTTCGAGGTCGCGTCGCCGTGCATCTCAAGTGCGAGTGTGCTCGACACATCGCTCCCTCCCGCGACCATGATGTGTGCACTTCACAGGGTTCACCTAGAGATTTGTCCAGCAGAGGAACTGCGACATGATGGCGTGCAGACACTTGACTTTATCTGCTGAGGCACTGAAGACTTCGAGATCGTCTGCATACGCTGACAGGCATGCTGTCACGCCAGCTACTAGTGGAACGCCGACGTGCTTCTATGTCTCGAAATCTTGCAGTAGCGGCTCGAGCGCAGGGAAGAAAAAGTGCGGTGACAACGGGCACCCCTGGTAAACGCCTCGGACTTGGCAAATCTGAGGGGTTGGGCCGGCTCGGGTCGCAACTTTGTTGTACGAGTCGGAGAACATGTCCAGTGCGCTAGCCACGAACAAGTCTGGGATGCCAAGCCTGTGCAGCACCTCCCACTTGTAGATGTGCGAGGTCGAGACGAAGGCGTCCTACAAGGTGTCCCAGACAACGCGAACACTGTGCTGGCTGTGACGGTGTTGACAAAGTTCTGCTCGTTGCAGCCATTGAACGACCGAAAGCCTTTCTCTGTCGCGCACAGCTGCTCGCTCGACTCCCTTCAACTCGTGAACCGTGCCGCAAGGATGCTCGCGTACAGCTTGTGGATTGTTTGCTGCGGCGTGACCGGTCTCCAATTGACTGGCTGGTGTGTGTCGCCTTTCATATATACCTTATCGTCACAGTTGCTGCCTTCCACGAGCTCGCGACGCGCCAGCCTTTGAGGCCTACGTTGGTCATGGCCTCGCCGCATAGGAGGATCTGTAGCTTGAACCTCGCGTGGACAGCTTACGGCACATCATCCGGCCCAGGTTCACACGACCTGACCACTCGATCCAGCTGAGACTCGATCTTCTCTGCGGTCACAGGTTCTGTGAGCGTGGATCTCCTGTGCAGTCGCGGCAGGACGGTTAGAGCAGCACGGAAAAGCGCGCCACGCTCGCAGTTGAAGCCGAACACGTCCGTCTCGGCTTCAACGAGAGAGTAGCAGTGGAGCGTGCGAGAGGGATCTCGTACGCGGTTCGCAGAGAAGTGGACGACGAGTCAAGGAGAATCCGAATCACACACGCTCTTTCGCTTGTCCGCAACAGCTTGCGAATCTCGACTCTCTTGCCGGCGTTTTCTAGTCGATGAAGTCGGCGCTTGCGCTTCGAGAAAGTTAGCGATCGTGCAGGGGTGCGCGAGCACGGGCTAGTGCAGCAAGGTCTCTGGCACCCTCGACAGCGAAGTTGAGTGTGCTGGCCCTGTTGTGTTGCCTGATCTTCGTGTCAGGTTGACAGCTGCGCGGCTTGCTCTCAATCACCTCGCGCAAGGCGTGCGGGAACGCTGTGATGTACCCTTCAGCTGAGCGCCAGTCTGGCGCGTCGGAGACCTTTGCTGCAAGGGTGCTAGCGATGGCAAAGACTATCTGCTCCAAAGCGGCTTGCTGCTGCGTGAGAGCACGGACGCGAAGGCGACTACTACGATCAAGCGTTGCATCCGAGCCGAGCTGTCGTGCAGGGTACGCCGTGCCGCCGTCTCGACGTGCTTTGACAGCATCGGTGTCCTCCTCTTCGTCGTCACGCGTTAACGCCGACCTGCTGCTCTTGAAGGAATCTGTCGAACGACCGCAGCTGGGACCTGGCAGAGATGCCGTAGGTCCTGGAACTGCGCGCAACTACTGGAGTAGTTCGGAGCTTGGGTGCTCAATTCGCGAGTGTGTCCATAGCTCGGTTCGCGAACTGATCAGTGTGGCGTAGCACGCAGCTTTGTATTCGCCGTGTCAGGGTAACTGCCTCGTCCAGGGAGATGCTTAGCCTTGGTTCCTGCAGCGACAGACGCCACGAACTTGCACGAAGACGAACGTCTAATCGCGCTCGACGGCTAGTGCGACAGCGTTGCGCGGAAACGCGCTGCGCAAACCATCAACAAGCGCTTGGTACTCGGTTGCGTAGTTGGTGTTGACTGCGTCTGTGAGGTAGTGGTGGCTCGTTCTGTAAACAACGCCATCAGACGAGGTGAGAATAGCCTTGCACCCGCCGGGAGCCTGATTTCTGCGGCCTTCTCCGTCAAAATAAAGTCCAGGAGAGCAGATCGGGGACCGGCGTGAGCATCCTAGAACTCGACGTCTTCGATCGGCTCGATGTCGGCATCCATCTGCTCATATGTTTCGAACATATGTGCATCGGTGAGGGCCGCGCGGTTCTTCACGTGGTCATACCAGCTGCGTCCGTCGGCTAGCAGCGCAGGCAGAAGGAGCATTGGCTAGGGTACGCTGATGAGACAGAGAGGGCACGCACTGTCATGTCGCTCTCTCGATACAGAGGTATCAGCGATTAACGTGGTCGGCGAACATGGTGGTGGGGTTGCGTTTGCACCATATCGTTTCAAGTGTGAATATGCCTCGAGGCAGCTTGTGTAGATCTTGGCACAGTGGCAGGAACTCTTGAAGCCGCCGTCGCTGTCAAGAGCTCAACGAGCAACACGCCAGTGACAGCGGAGTTGACCGAAGGTCTCGTAAGTGAGCGTACAGGAGCTGCATAAAAAACACCGAGTGTTTTGCATGAACAAGTACTCATCAACCTCATAGAATTCGTCCGGGGTGGCTCCTTATGCGAGTTCCCATCCGCATCCAACCGCAACGTTGTCATATGCAAGCGTTACTCGACGACACTTTAGGAATGTATCTTTTCAACTCTCCTTCCAGGTCTACCTAAATACGCCACCAGTCGTCCCTCCACAACGTCTTCAAAAAGTCTGAAACCACCCCTAAAAACTGATTTTTATTGGGTAGCTAAGGTTCTGAAGATCAATTCGATGATCAACAGATATGCTTTGATTAACGTCAACTATAGCTTTTTTTTTACCAAGATACGGCTGTTTTTGAAAGTGAATGTGAGTCAAATGAATCATCATGGAAAGAGAATCACATTGTAACTGTTTTTGACAATGCCATGCTTCTAGCCTGGGGAATCTCTGGAATTGGGTGGTTCAGTTCAATAATTTAGGCCATTTGCTATAGGACAAAAGGGTGCACAACAGAAATTGTCACCGTGCCGCGGCGTGCACACGCCGCCATGGAGTGCAGACGTTGTTGGTAGCATTGCGACCACTGCCGCCTGCTACGATAGAGCGAGTGCGTGTTGGGTATGGCGACGCTGTCTCTGAGCAGCCCGAAGCGCTTTGAACGCGACGAACGCGGTGTTGCACATCACGAAGCGATCGGCGAGGGAGCGGAGGCTGGCGAAACTGTGAAGAAGCGAATCGGGATTGCTTCGCGATGTTACCACACACGTAGTCTGTGGTCGCGCTCAGGAGGAGGAGGTGCTTCAGTCTACATCGTCCAGCGCACACTTTGGCGTTTGCGCTGCTCATAATGCGTACCCGCGCGGGACGACTGCAAATTCCGGTCTCAGAAGTCTAGCTGTCCGGGCAGGAGACCAGGGCGAGCGAGACTTCGGGGTGGCGCATGGCAGGATGGGCTTCTACCGTGGCCACAGAGGGGGTGGTCTTCTCCGACGGCCTTGACGGTGTTGACCGTTATTGCTTTGCGTCTTCTCGTTTCTTTAGGCTTTGTTGAGAGGATTTACGTGATGCCACTGGCCACACGGAGTTGGGGTGAGTGTGCCCTTGTAGGTTAAAGAGGCCAACAACTTCACTGGACAAAATCAGCGCCATCGACGGCCAGTCGCCCGACTGGTATGACGTTGATGAGGTCGAGAAT
>JAASGD010000730.1:0-17268 GCA_023334115.1 Globisporangium megalacanthum | reverse complement strand
TACAAGTACCGCTACCGCAACTGAAGAGATCCATGCAAAGTTCAGGACGCAACAAGTCCTGTCATCACGTTCAAAGCTAATAGAGAAGAGTCCTAACAACTTCCAGTCACACCACCACTGCACTGCATGCATGCGGAACCGCCACCAGTACAGGAAGGTGCGACAACAACATGCTTGTTCTTCCTGTTGTTGACAGCAGGTGAGCGAGTTTGCACATCGACTGAACCGTTCAATCTCCAGCGACAATCATCCATACTTGAGAGTCCCGTGGCAAGCTCGTTCCGGGTGTCTCTTTATCTTCCATGCATATCTGGCTGTGATCCTCAGTGCTGCCTCCAAGGCACAGCGACTGACCTGGTCGACGACGCATGATGGCGAAATGGAGTGTACAGTAGTTACATGTACACTGAGTGTACCAGCAACCTGTACCTGTGGTAAAGTATTACAAAGACTGTTGATTGGTCTCGATGTCGATGTGTCATCGTGAGTTGTCGACCATACAAACTCCAAGTGAGCACACATCTTTGTTGCTGGATCCGTCGTATGACGCGCACTCGTGACGCGCACTGACATGTCGCTCTTATAGAGGAATATTTGCAGCGATAACTCTATAAAGGTCAGCCATCGTTCGCGTCGTCTTTCGCCGCATTCATTCATTCAAAGCGCCATGCCCAACGCCATGTGCTTGGTTGTCTCTCAATTGTCTCTCTGTCGTCCATGCACAGAGTTTGCAGACATCATCTCATGAGACCACACAAGCAAGGCTCAAAAGCGTGGGCAATATCGGTATTTTTCAATTGGCACACAGACAACCAACCCCAAGTTCTTTTTGGTTCTTGAGTTCCCAGGCTGATTCGGCCACTTGAAGCCATGTGGCCAAATTCGACTTGCTCTCAGTAAGGAAGCCGAGGAAAACAGGGGAGAGGTGCGGGAAGAAAGAAGATCGCGAGGTTGAGCGGGATTGTCACGAACGAAAACAGTCTTTTCCTTGACACTCACACAAGGAGAAGCGCAATTTTAGTATTTTCCATGCACGCCAGATTGTAGCGCCTCGCGTCCCGTAAATTGGATGGATTGATCAGATACGCGGGACTGTCCCGAACATCCCTTGCCTCTTCGAAGTTCAAAGCAAGTTTGAGCAAGCAGATGAGCTCAAGCTATTTGTATTTAGCATAAATGTTTTGTTTCTGGACAAAAAAGACTTTTGTGCAGTGACCACTGCCTGAGTTTGTACAAAACAGCTGCAAAAGCATCTCTTGATAGCCTTGACTGGAATCTTTTTTCGTTTTATATTTCGGATCGAGGGATTGGGCTGCGTGCGCGTTTGGCGGAGCGAACCACTCGCGAAAAATCCCCGCACGCCCACCAACAACGACAAGCAAGCGACAAGCGCACCAACCGGACTCTCGAGCGAGCGACACGTCCGCAGCAGCCTCCTCCTCCCCTCGCCGCCGCAGCATGGGGCGTCTGGCCAAACACAAAGCCGTCAAAGTCGCCTCGAAGCGCCGCAAGAAGAGCGGTCCCTCCTCCTCCTCCTCGTCGTCGTCCTTGTCACGGCGACCTGGAGCCAGCCACGTACTTGGAGACAGCGTGTCGCTCGCTGTCGCCGCCGCTTCCCCCATGAGCGCCACGGGCTCCACGAGCGGCAGCTCCACGCCGTCGTCTGGGAAAGAGTGCGAACAGTGCGGGAACCCGACGGTGCTCGAAGGCGTCGCGACTGCGCGGGCGTGGACGAGTGCGGGCAAGAAGCCCGCGCCGCTGACCGCGAGCGGCGGCTGCCAAATCTGCGACTTTGTGCTCTACCGCAAGTCGCTGCGGCCGTGCGTGCACTGCGACCGCGCGAATTGCGAGCACTTTTGCGAATGGTGTGGGAATGGCTACCACACCAAGTGCGCACGCGTGCGGGACGAGAAAGTGCACGCGCCGACGGGCTTTTGCTGCCGCAAGTGCGAGGCCGAGCAGGCGGACGACGACGACAGCGCGTCAGCGTCAGGCGAACGGAGCGACGAGGAGGAAGAGCTGGGCTCGAAGTGCGGCACGTGCCGCTTGCCGTTCAACGCGACTGCGCGCGAGAACGAAGCCGGGTTCAAGGTGAACCAGTCGGTGTTGGTCGAGAACGACGAGGTGCTGTACAACGCGGTGATCACGGACGTGGACCTGAAAGGCGAGCGCGTCAAGATCCACTTTCTCCGCTGGAGCAAGTCGTTCGACAACTGGTACGCGATGGACGACGAGCACATTAACGAGAGCCTCGCGTGCGACTGCTGCAACCGCTGGTTCCACATTGGCTGCCTCCCGCCGATCAAGAGCTCGGGCCGCTTCAAAGACACGACGTACGTCTGCCCGTCGTGCATTGACGACGCCAAGCACTTTCACAACGGCACGCGGCCAAAGGCAAAAGCGACGACCAGCGCCAGCTCCAGTACTAGCACCAGCAGTAAAGCGTCGGCTCGAAAGAACAGTGTCTCGGAGGACGCGGGGCCTGGGCCGGTGGTGGGAGCCCCGAAGCGGAAGAGCGCCAAGCCGATCGTCTCGAGCGACGACGAGCAGGAGGACGTGAAGCGGCCGAGTGCAAATAAGAAGCGCAAGCTCTCGGTGTTGTCCGACTCACCTGGGAAGAAGAAACCCGAGCTCTCGCGCGCAACGTCTCGGTCCAAGTCCCCAGACGCAGCAGCTGCGTCTTCAGAGGTCGTGCGTGCGGCTGCGTCTCTGGGTGGCGACAACGACGACGACGGGAAGGACGACAATGACGATGAGCTGGTGCCGGACAGCGAGTCGTCCACTGAAAAGAGTGCGTCTTCTGTACCGGCGTCGCCGTCGACCGGTGCTTCGAAAGGAGCGCACGAGGACGCTGCTGCGACAACCGCCGCGTCTTCGTCCGCGAATGGCTCCAAGAAGGCACCAAGCACGAAAGAGAAGCTGTCGACGCCGTGTCCGAGCGACAGCGAAGCGGCCGAGCAGAGCAAAGAGAACGAGGCGGGCGATAAGACAGCGCCGCCAGCGAACAACTTCCACCGACGGAAGCCGTCGAGCCACTCGGTGTCGGCGCTGCTCAACAGCCCGTCGCCGAACGAAAAGCCTGCGACGCCTCCAGTGCACGCGAACATCGGCTCGCTCTCGATGCTCGACGACGGGCGGCGGAACCTCACGACGTCTTTCGACGTGTCGGTCAAGATGGAGCGCCACAGCCAGCAACTGCCGCCTCTGCCGTCGTCGTTCGCGTCTCGGTCCTCCTCCTCATCCAAGGCGGTAGCGAAGATTGAGCCGTACCAAAGCACGTCGAACTGGCCGATCCGCCCTGCGGCGCAGTCCAAGCCGCAGAAAGGCGGCGGCAGTCGTGGCCCACTGAGCGCGTTCGACATTCTCCGTGAAGTGGCGTCGCAGTCGATCGCCGGCGAGTTCGACGTTGTCGCAGCGTCGGCGGCTCCTGCGAAGCCGAAGAAGGAGCCACGAGCGCGCAGCAGTGCGGCCAAGGCGAAGGCTGCAAAATCCGACAAGGCTGCTGCAGCTGAGAAAGCGAGTGCATCGAAGGGCGGCGCTAGTGGCGCTGGCCCCGCATCGACCGCCACGACTGCTGAGCTGGACCGGCAGTTTCTCCAGTCGAAAGAGCGCGTGCACCTGAACTCGTTCGTGGACCTGCACTTCAATATCCGGAAGGAGATGTACCTCAAGTTCTGCATGCTGGAGGAGCAGGGGCTGCTGGACCGCGACACGGCGCAGCTGCTACGCTCGCTCATCTACCCGACGTCCGACAAGTTCCAGGACCTCAAGTTTGTCTACTTGGTGAACAAGGACCTCTCGCCGCTGTACCTGACCAAGCGGCTGCTGGAAGTCGTCCCGTCGTCGCAGGGTGGGACTGGTGGTGCGTTGCCGACCCCACGCGCCTCGGACGCGTCGGGGTCGCGGAGCGTGGCGTCGTCTCCTGCGTCCACAAGCCACCCCTCGCTGTCGGTGCCTCCGTCACTCCCGTCGATGGTTCCGCCTGGGCTCACGATCCCGTCCTTCTCTGAGATCATCGCATCCGAGAAGGCGGCCGCGCTGCTACAGCAGCAGCAGCAGCACCAGCAGCTCCAGCAGCAGCTCAACCAGCACCGCCAGACGCAACTGCAGCTCCAGCAGCAACTCCAGCAGCAGCAGCAACAGTTGAAGCGCCCATCGCCCTCATCAGCGATTTCCGCCTCTGGGGCCGCGTCGTCTTTAAGCCTCGAGAAGAAGCGACCAGAGGTGATTGCAATGGAGCTCGCGACTCCCGTAGCGCCTCCGACAGCGTCCCCGTCATCATCTGCTTCCACCTCCACTCCCACGCCTTCAGCTCCGCTCTCCTCTTCTTCTTCTACTCCACCCATCTCCTCCTCTGTCTCCACTGTACAAAGCCAGCCAGCCTGAACAATTACTACTCGAGTATCATAAAAGTCTTCGCTCAAGCGCCTTCAAATTCCCATGGCTCTTGTCGTTCATGCTTTGGTTACTGTTGATGGTCATCATGTACTTCATGAGCCTGAAGTAGCCGTCAATCACTCATCTAATCATTCGCACTTCCGTTTCCCTCCTCTAAACCCCACCATGCGCAGCCGCCTCCCAGTCTCTCTCATCGCCGCGTGCTCGCTCAACCGCGTGATAGGCAGGGGAGGGAAGCTGCCGTGGAGCCTGCCGAGCGACTGGGCGTTCTTCGCCACGGCGACGCGCCAGCAAGTGCTGCTCGTCGGCCGCCGGTCGTTTGAGGAGTTCGGCGCGCCAGTGCCTGACCGCCACACAATTGTCGTCTCGCGCTCTCAGGCGCGCAGCCCGCCACACTCGTGGGGCGGCGTCCACGTCGCTGAGAGCCTCGACCACGCGCTCGAGATTGCAGGCACGCACCCGCGTTACGCTATGTGCTCCCGGGTGTTTGTGGGCGGTGGCGAGCAGCTCTATGAGGAGGCGCTCACGCGGGACCTCGTGGCGTCAGCGCTCGTGACGCGTGTGCAGCGCCACATCCCAGATGGCGACGCCTTCTTACCGCCATGGACGCGGCGCCTGCCGACGCTCGCGTTCTGTCGTAACACACGCTGCAGCAGCACGGGCACACCGCTGAGCTTCCAGCTCTGGGTCAGATAGCCCGGACATGGCTACATTTTGTGTAACCGTGTCAAAAATCGTTGGTTTTGACGACTGGAACTGTTTTGAACTCCATTTATCCCATCCACCATCGTCCAAGCAGCGATGGACGAGCGCAAGCCAAAGCCGTCCCTGGAGCTCTACAAGCAGAGCTTCCGCGAATACCTTGTGCGTGTCCCAGCGCATTACTGCCCACTACGTGCATCCACTTACTACAGTGGCGTCTTACTGACGGACGCTCTGGCGTGACGCAGAGAGAGACCAAAGCAGTGGCGGATGACGCGGAGCTGGAGGCTCTCATGGCACTGCTGCACGAGCCGCTACCTGTGTGCTTCCGCGTGAATCTGCACCGTCCGGACGCCCAGCGGTGCGTCCACCGGCGTACTGTGAACACTGAGCTTTCTGGTTGTTTCTTCGTCACTGATGAACGGGTGGACCTTGTGTGGCACAGCGTCATGAAGCTGATGGCAACGGAGCTGCAGTTCCCCGCCGACACGTACTTCCACAAAGACACGCCTATCACGCCACCCAAGTGCGTTCGCTGTGGCTGGCGACTGGCGCTAATGCTGGTGATGAAGCTGCTGCGATGGTTTGTGGACGTGAAAAGAGACCTCACGACCATGACTGACTGATTGGCAGACCGATCGCGTGGTACCCACTCCCGAACGTGGCGTGGCAAGTGGACTGCGGCCGCAATGCGCTGTCCAAGAGCGGTGCGTCCGTGTAGCTTCTGACCCAATCGGACACTCTCAGCAGTACGCAGTGGACTGACACGCGCGTCTTGTTTGGCTGTTCATAGCACCGAAGCACGAAGCCGTGAAGGCGTTCCATGCTTGTCTACTCGAGCACACAGAGATGGGGACGATCGACCGGCAGGAAGCCGTGAGTATGCTTCCCGTGCTCTTTCTCGACGTGCAGCCGGCGCAGCGCGTGCTCGACATGTGCGCGTCCCCGGGCTCCAAGACGACGCAGATGATCGACTTCTTGCTCTCGTCCGAGGGCTCGAACGGCATGGTCGTCGCGAACGACCTCGACAAGAAGCGCGCGTACATGCTCGTGCACCGCCTGACACGCAACACGCTGCGCAACGCGGTCGTGACGTGCGGCGCAGGCGACTTGTTCCCGGGGCTGTACGCGCACGGCAGCGGCGAGCTCCAGCCAACGAACGTGTTTGACCGCGTCCTGTGCGACGTGCCGTGCAGCGGCGACGGCACGCTGCGCAAGAACCAGGCGCTGTGGAAGGAGTGGCACATCGGCCAGGGGCTGACGCTGCACCCGACCCAGCTCTCGCTCGCTCTCCGTGGTGCGGCGCTGCTCAAAGTTGGCGGCGTGATGGTCTACTCGACCTGCTCGTTTAACCCGATCGAGAACGAGGCGGTGGTGGCCGAGTTGCTGCGTCGCAGTGGGGGTGCCCTTGAGCTCGTCGACGTGTCTGCAACGGTCCCGTCGCTCGTGTACCGAAAGGGCCGCAGCCAGTGGAACGTCGGCTGGCGGTCCAAGTCCAAGTCGACGCACAAGGGCCATCTCTTCCGCGGCACTTCGGCTAGTACGCCAGCTGACGAGAACGAGAACGCAACTGCGGCAGACGCGCCTCAGCTGCACGAATGGTTCGCCAAGTACGACGACATCCCGCAGGATCTGCGCGGTCAACGCGTGCTGCGCTCAATGTTCGCGTCTTCCGCGTCGAGCGCGATCGCGTCGCAGCTGGAGAAGGCGCTCCGTCTGATCCCGACCGACCAGAACTCGGGCGGCTTCTTCATCGCTGTGCTGCGCAAGACAGCGGACCTGCCAGGCGAGAAGCAGGAAGGACTCTCCGCGATGGACGAGAACCTCGATCTCACTCCGCCAGAGGGGTATGTGTGCAAGCTCTGCAACGAGCAGGGACACCTTCTGAAGAAGTGTGCGTTGTACGTCCCAGTCGACGACTTCAAAGCCGCGGACCAAGTTCCCAAGTCCAAGAAGCAGCGCACAGGCGATGCTGCTGAGCCGTACGTCAAGCCCCGCGAGACTCTGTATCGCCCGATCAGCGACGAGGCGTGGGAGACCATCCAGCAGTTCTACGGCATTGAGGACGCGTCACTGAAGGTAAGAGAGAGAGACAGCGAGTCATGTGTGTTTAGAGCCGACCAGGTTATGTGTCAGCGAGTGGGTGTGCACCAGTTCAGACCTCTCACACTCACACTCTCCGTGTGCCAAAGGCTCGTTTCTGGTGTCGTTCGGACGGCGCAGCGACCGTCAACTACGTGGACGAAGAGATCTCGGACGCGTGTCTGGGCGGCGACGCGCTCGAGATCGTCAACACGGGGCTCAAGGTGTTCGCGAAGGTGACGGACAAGGGCGTGACGCACTACCGTCCGTCGGAGGAAAGCGTCGGGTTCATTGACCAGTTCTTCACGAAGCGCGTGCTCTCACTCACTCCCGCCGACTTCTCCACTCTGCTTTCTGCGACTACGCACCTGCCGTTTGCAGCGCTGTCGGCGTCTGCGCAGGAGTTCCTCACGACCGCCGGCGTCGGACCAGCAGTCGCGCGGCTGGAGAAACACCCGTCTGTAGCGTTCAACTTCTGGGTCGGGACCGGTGCGATCCTCCCTCGTGTGTCCAAGACAATGCGTGCGGAGGTGGAGCAGGCGTTCAAAGTCCGAGCTGTCGAGTCGGCGTAGACGACGGACGCACTTCCAGCTTATCCTCGCCTCTGGCGCCGCTCACGCGCTTGCATTGCCTTCATGAGGAAATAGAACGAGTCTCTCTTGCCCGCCACCTCGTGCTCTTCCGTGCTCGTGCTGCTCTGCGAGTCGTCGCTCGCCTGCTCTTCGCGGTCGCCACCGTCCGTCGACGCACTCGTGTCACGTTGGGCTCGCGAGGGCGGGAACTGATGCACTGCACCGACAGGATGCGCTGCTGTCGCAGGCACGACTGGCGGCTCCGAGTGGAGGATGTTGCCGAGCACGTCGAGGTAGTCTTGTTTCGGGATGCCGAGCACACGGCTCTCGTTGTTCTCGATCCACGACCCGAGGACGATCATGAGGAAGACCACGAGAGCCACGATCGCTGCCGCACTACACAGAGTTGCGGGTTGAGCTCCAGCCATTCATCACGAAGCAACAGAACACACAGACGACAGGCACGTACTTGTGGCCACGAGAGAGTTTGTAGCTCCGAACCACTGCGTGTCCGTGGTTGCCGATTAGGAGCCCTGCGACACCAGTCAAGTAGCTCCCAACCACTTGACTCGTGAAGCGAGTCGCCACAAAGAGTCGAGCGAGTCCGATCCATAGCGAGACGAGCACAAGCAGAACCTGAAGCACGTGCGACGGTGTGTGAAGCACCACCGGCAGCAGCACGACAACCGACATATGCGTGTCGACACATGGAAAGCCGTGCGTGTCTGGATCCGTCTGGAAGCGCGAGTAGAGCGAGTGATCGAGGTCGATCGGTCGCCGCAAGCGAGCGAAATGCTGAAGCAGCAGCACGCCCAGGAGGTTCCCGATGCAGATCCACAAGTACGGGAGTCCAAGCTCAGAGACTGCGAGCAAGAACACGAACCTGCGATCGGTGACACCTCGTCCGCGAGTTGAGATGGGTGACTTCAGTTCTTTTTGTCGATGTCACTTCGGTGTCCATGCGTGGGTCACGAAGACGCGTCGTTCGCCAATAAAACGCACCAGAGCAGCAGTGAAAGGTCCTGCGTGCGGTAGCGGGAGGTTGTCACGTGCACTGCGGCTCGGAGCCACGGGAGCTCCTGGGAGTAGATAACGTGTGGTGTGCTGAGAGTCGCGAAGACGAGCGTTCGAGCGTTTGTATGGGGGGGGGTGATCCATTACCTCTTTCATGCGCACGAACCACGTGACGATTTCCAGATCCAACTGCACCAGTGGATGCAGCGGGTGAGAGTCGTCGTTGCTGTCTGCAGGAGCAGCGTTGTAAGCAGTGCGATGTCGCATGATTGGAGTCTCGGTGGAGTTCAACAACGAGGTGCAGTGAAAAAGATCGTGCAATGAGACACGAAGCGACGCGTCGCTATGCGTGAACACGAGTGGTCCTTGCGTGTGTTGACTGTGCGATGTTCAACAGAACACTTCACAGAAGCGCCGTATCCAGCACGCATTTTCGATTCAAAAGGAGTGACTCAAGTCACTCATACTTGTGAGTCACAAGTACGGACTCTCGAACTCCAAACGCGTGGTTGTGCGCTTTGATGTGCACCACGGACGCTGACTCTGCAGGCGCTGGCTCCTTCGGTGGAGAAGACTTGACGTTTGTCCGACAGCACGCACTGGCTGCGTGCGTCAAAAGAGATGCTTGCCTTCGTGCAAAGGAGCTCACTTCATTCACTTTCTTCACTATCAAATTTCAGAGAGCTCTAGCATCCAGACAACTGAAAAAGCGGTCCGACTTCCAGACAGTGTAGTCAGATAGTCCGACAGACGCCACATTGCGATGGCCACCAGTGAGCCCCAGCCGTCGCCACTGGCGCACGTAGGCAGCGACAGGTGCGCACGCATGGTCGTATGCACCCATGGCGCTCCCCGCCGCAAGCGCTTTCTCTTTCGCTGCTGCTACTACCGCAGTTCTTCTTGCTCACCGACTCACGTACTTTTATTCGTCGCCACGACAGGATGGACGTGCCCGGCGTGATCGAAGACCGCCTGCTTCTGGGCTCCGTGGCGCACGCGCGCGACGCTGAGCTGCTCACGCAACACCTCCACGTGTCCTTTCTCCTGGACGCCGAGAACCCGCGCAAGCGCAGCGGCGTCGGCGGTGGCGCCGTCGCGATGATCACTAGCGACCGCGTCGAGCTGGACGACGACGTCTCCTACGACGCATTTCGCCTTTGCGTCCTGCGCGCGAACGGCCTCGTCGACCGCGCATTACGCGATGGGAAGACAGTGTTCGTCTTCTGTACGCACGGCAACAACGAGAGTGCTGTGGTGTGCGTCACGTACCTCATGCTCACACGAAAGTGGACCCTCGAGCGTGCGTACAAGCACGTGCTCCAGCGGCGGCCATCCAGCGCACCGCGTAAGGCATACGTGGAGAAGGTGCGCTGCAAACTGTTGTAATCCGCATTGTGGGGCTTGGGTGGGTTGCTGGGTGGGGAGCTTGTCACTGAAAGACTGATGGGCGTCCTGCGCTGCAGCTGCGGCTACTGGAGCTTGAAGTCCACGGACGCGTGACGTTACGGTCCGAGCAGGTCGGTCCGAGCATGATCGACATCATGATGGGGCTGCGCGGACAGGCGACGTCCGGCTACGACAGCGACGAGCGAGGCAGCCACCTCACTGAGGCAGGCGAGACGGGCTCTGAACGCACGAGCCTCGCGTCCAACATGTCGGTCGTCACGGGGATTCCCAACGGCAGCTCACTGCGCGAGACGATGATCATCGCGGAGCAGGAAGAGGAGCTCGAGGCGTCCGGCGCGCGAGACGACAGACACACTACGCAGTCTCTCACAGACCGGCGCGGGAGAGCAAAGTCGACGAGGGCCAGCTGCGTCATCACCTAACTTGCGTGTGCGCTCCGCTGTATCTCCGTCTCGCAGCCAGATGCACACTCCGATGCAGTGTTGGGGGTCGGGTGGGTGGGTGCGATCGCCAAGCTGTCCGGTCAGATAGATAAGCGTTCAGGCATTTCACTTCGAGTCAAACATTCGCTGGAGACAGCAGAGCTGCGAGCGAACGAGTGTGCTCGGTGGCTTCTTCGCCAGTGTCTCCCCCACCTTCCTAGCTGCAGAGGCACGTATTAGACGCCGTCAGAGCAGATCATCTTACGGCATCGGAGGTGGGTGGAGGGGGGTACGGCCCTCACCGTCGCTGCTTGTGGTGCTGGTCGACGGATCTCGAGACCTGCTCTGCTTCGCCTTTTTCTTGCGAGCTTTGATGTCTCGAGGTCTCGGGACTTGATCGCTGCGGTCCAGAGCAGCGCGCGGCGTTGAACTGGAGGCAGCGGCCATGTGCATCTTGGCAACCGTCACTGCGTCTACGGGCGACCGCTTCCCGTTGATCTCGCGCTGCGGTGAAGACACTCGCACACGAAACACGAACGTCAGCCCCCACAGCGCGTTCTTTAGCCGCCCTGAACGTGCTGCCTGTCTACAGCACCTCTAGAGCTGGAAGTACAGTGCTTTTCAGGCGTTTTCCAGCCGAGGCGATCGACTTCCGGCCGGACGCTGGTGCTCTCCGCTTCACCGCTACCGGCGGCGTCCTGTTCTCTTGGTCCTCGAAGGGACCGAGCGCGGCGTCGGCGGCGCACACTGCGTCTTCTTCATCACCAGGATCGCTATTCGAGCACTCGGCAAAGTCCAATTGCAGCAGCACACTGGAGTCGTCGCCTGCAGCGCGAGAACGGGACTTCTTCTGCCGTCGGCGCAGACACGGTGGTTGATGCGCTGAGCGGTCAGTATGATTGGGAGTCACTTCCTGCCGTTTGCGCTGCGCCTCGGCGATCTGCCTCGCGATCGCGTCTACAGCGCCGCCCGATCTGATCTTGGGCTTGCGCTTGAGCATGCGACCAGGGCGGCGTGCAGGCTTTTGCCGGTTGCTGCTAGGACGTAGAAGAAGCCATTTTCGCCCACTGTTAGCTGTGTTCGCCTTCCGAAACCACGCACAAGAAGGACCACGTACGCGGCCGCCGTGTGCGCATGTGTGATGTCAGCGAGCGGCTTCGCCATCGAGTTGAAGTTGCCTTTCCTCGGAGGCGAGTGATGTTCATCCTGTCTTCGTTTATAGATACACTCGCAAACTTGATCACCGAAACGACGCCTCAATTCAACTGCCATTTTGACAACTGCAAAGCGAGAACGAAACAGCATGAGCGACGTCCGCGAGTGGCTCGGCAGCTTCCACTTCTCTCGGGCGGTACGCCACCTCGCGCGCGACTTTAGCGACGCTGTGCTGCTCGCCGAGTTGCTCGCACAGCTGGTGCCGTCGTGGGTCGAGCTGCACAACTACCCGAGCACCAATCGCGTGCAGCACAAGCTGGTGAACTGGGAGATGCTCAACCGTGCGTCTAAAATGTTTGACCTTTTGGGATTGTCGCGGTCGTTCTCGCGTTGACAATGTGACGTGCGGCGAGCTGCTGGTAGGCAAGGTGCTTGTGCGGATCAAGTGTGAGGTGTCGCGCAAGCAGCAGGAGGATCTGGCAAATGCGGTGCCTGGAGCGATTGAGACATTACTCGCACTCGTGCGTAACCAGGTGCGCTACAAACCATAGTGGGCGTTGTGTGTGTGCTGAAAGTGGTGGCTCATAGTACACATACTTGCTCACCAGACTACGAAGGACGACACGCACAAAGCCTGCTTCAAGAGCTCTGCTTCAACACCGAGTCCAAGGGCGTTGGAAGACGCGCATTTACCAGACACCCCTTCTGGCTCTGGGCTCAAGTCACCGAAGCGGTACAGCACAGAGCTACGATCTTTTGGCCCATACGCTCTTACGCATCGACCAGCGTCGCCCAGCTCACCGCGGAAGGCGGTCACTGGCAACGCGACCTCGCTATCTCCCAAGTCGCCACGACAGAAACGACCGTCGGACTTCTCGCTGAACGAGTTTTTCTCGGCCGCTCCGCCGCCGCCATCACCAGACCCGAACGACGTCGCTGCATCCTTCTCAAACATCCTGAAGCTCATGTCAGCGAACGACAGTTCACAGTCGAAAAGTATGCTCTTGAAACCCAAGGCTACTGCGCCGACATCACGCGACAGACACCCACTCACACCCGACAACACGCCACCAAAACCCCTGAGAGCGGTCACTCAAGTGCGACAGTCAAGCGCTGATACAACCCACCGTCAAGGAGTGGCCACTCACGGCCAGGCGGTGTCACCGGGCTATCGAGTCGCTCACAAATTACAGCATGCGAGTGGCGGTACAAGCAAAGAAAGAGCGGCGACTCGTTACGCGACAGGTGTGGGCGAAGCGCATCGTGTGGCGAAGACTGAGTTTGCCGAGTCCGCTCTCGTCTACTTTTGCTGCCAAGATGAGCTGCTGGTCCGTGACGAAGAGCAAGCTTGGCGCCAGAATGGCTGTGTGCAGGTCGCGCGCTTTGTGAAAGCTCTGCCGTCTGGCGACTGCTTGGTGCAGCTGCTCAAGGTCGAGAGCAGCAGCGGATCTCCAGACAGCTCCAACTCGCACGGAGTGAAAGTGTACGTATCAACCCCGCACATCATTGAGTGCAGCGGAGCTCAGCTGCACACCATCCAGAACATGAAGTTTGACGCAAACAAGGGCAAATGGAAGTGGTACGGGCTGATCCAGTCAACCAACGCAGACAAGGCGCCTACCAGCACCTGGAAACGGAGCCTGCTGGTCGACATCATCCCAAACACGTTCGCCGTCCCAGCAGGCCCGAGAACTGAGCCCGTCCGCAAGAGCAACAGCTTGCATCCGCCTGCGCTGACCAAGAAAACGTCCCACAACTCGCACTTCTTCACTGAGGCGCTTTCGCGGATCAAGTGCAACTTGGTCAGTCTGGAGGACCCGATGGCAATCGTCGATCGGACACGGATCCAAGAACCCAACGCTACGCATTGTCCAGACTTTGTCCAGACAATGTACGACGTGGTCGGCTTTGAAGCCCCGACTGCGCCGACAGTGTTCCCAAAGGTCCACGCAGAGGTGCTGCTCAACATTCCAGAGAAGAAGTTGTTGGCGTCTCCGACTCGAGCCAAGAAGTCGAACGGAGATGATGCGCAAGGAACGTAGGCTGGAATCACTTGTGGTGCTCTTACGCCTCCGCCCGCTTGACTTTCAGGCGTACAAGCACATCCACTACTTCTTTCACCACAGTACATCCAGGCGACTTAGCTCACAACCACTACGTCTGCTCTATCAGGCGGAGCTGCTCATCGAGCCAATGCGTGACCAGTTCTGAGGTGCCGAATGAACTGGAGTTCGCCTGCGGCTGCTGCATCAGAACCACGGAGCGCATCTCACTCAGGCGCTCGCGAGTCCGCAGCTCCGACTTGCGCTCCACCACCCAGCGGACGATGTCGAGGTGGCAGCACCGAAGGGCGTCCCACAGCACCTTGGCGGGAACGAGTGGCTCTAAAGTGCGGCTGCTGAGCCAGCTGACCATGTCGAGGCGGCCGAGCCTGGCGGCCAAGCACATCGCTTTCTTTGCATCGCTCTTGTTGCATCGGTGCGACTCTGCGAGCGTCTGCATGAGCTCGAAATCTCCACTCAGGACACCAACGACCACGCCGTACGCAGCGTAGCGATCAGGGAACGTCCTGATGAGCTGGGACGCGAGCTCGCGCTGCGACGTGAACGCCATCGCCTTGAGTGACGAGAACGTGAGGCGGTCGTGGAGAAACTTGTCGTGGAGCCAGACGAGCAGGTCAAAGTTATGCTTTTTTGCGATCGCCAGCATCGCTCTTGCGGCGGAGACGGGAATCTCCGCCTGGAGGAGCCACTCGACGACGTGGCGCTGCTCGTACACGGCCGCGCAGTCGAGCACACGCGAGGACAACTGCATCGGGTACGTCGCGCGGATCCACTCCAGAGACACCACGTGGCCAGCTTTCGCGGCGTTCTCGGACGCGGCATAGGAACACAGGACGGCGGAGCGGCGATGCGCGTGCAGCCACTCGAGCACGTGCACGTGGCCGCGCGAGGCCGCGAGGTTCAACAGCAGCTCCTCGGCAAACCCGAGCCCGAAGTGCGTTACTTGCGGGTGCAGTAGCCGCACGACGGCGAGCTGACCGCCGTTCACCGCTGCTCGCAGCGCACCATTCACTGCGACGCTTCCGTGCGGCGCTACAGTGAGACACCAGCGCACGATGCTCTCGCTGCCATGCTTCGCGCCAGTCACAAGCACACGCTGCACGAGCGCCGTCTGCTCCTTCGTTAGTGTAGGTGCGGTCGCTCCACAGTCGAGTGGGTCGAGGCGCTCGTCTTCCTCGTTCGCCAACAGCAGTCGCTCAATCTCCAGTGCGCTGGCGTTCGCACTGACTGCGCGCTGCAGCTTCGCGAGCACCGGCGCGTCCACGAAGCGCCGGATCGCGAGCACGACGTTGGGCAGCGCAGCGACCTCTTCGCGCTCGCGAATCACGACATCCACTGCCGTGAGTCCAGACATGAAGAGAATATAATGGACTCGAGGGTGTCCCGAAATGAAATGGTGGACAAGGAACGTGCACGCTCATGACCACACTCGGTGCCATTACACTACGATAGTCGCTAAGTGCATGTGATCAATCCACCGCCGCACACTCTCACTGGGCAACGTCGTCGCAGTCTGTCGTGACTGTCAGATCGGACCACTCGTCAAGCTCTCGCTTCGCGTTCTCCAGCACCGCAGTCACGCCCTGGACAGCGTCCACGCCAAGCGCCAGACGCGCCGGCAGTTTGCGGCCATCGCACCGCCCCGTCTTCGTGAGCGCTTCCACCAGCAGCTGCGCTGCCTTCACCGGGTCGCCTCTCTGACGCCCACTGCGAGCTGCGAGCGCCTCCCAACGCGGCGCCGTCACGCTCTCCAAGTCCGCGATACGATTCTTCGCACTGATCATGTTGTCACCAAAGAGACTCGTCCGGAACGCGCCAAAGTCGACGCACGTCACGTTGATGCCCAAGTGCGCGACCTCGACGCGCAGCGACTCGGAGATGCCCGCAACCGCGTACTTGCTGGCGCTGTAGACGCCCGTGACGGACGAACCTCTCCAGCCAGCGATCGACCCGACGTTCGCGATCACCCCCGACTTTTGCGCGCGCATGTGCGGCAGCACGGCACGGAGGACGTTCGTGACGCCAAAGACGTTCGTGTTGAATTGGTCGTAGATCTCGCTCGCACTGAGGCCGCAAGCAAGCAAGCGCGAGAGAGACACGCGCGAAAAGTTGCGGCAGTCGTGAGGGCGTGGACGATAAACAACCCACGCTGCTACAATACCGCGACGCTTGCTCACCTGCACTCCTCCACTGCACCCTGCAGCGCGTAGCCGGCGTTGTTGACGAGGATGTCAATGCGGCCGTAGAGAGCGACAGCGTCCGCCGCAGTCTTGGCGAGCACATCGTCAGAAGCTGTGACGTCAAGCGGTAGAGTAACAGCACCGCGTGCCTGGAGCTCCTGGAGCTTGGCGACGTCGCGCGCAGTTGCAATGACGAGGTCGCCGCGAGCGAGCGCAGCGAGCGCAAGCGCATGCCCGAGGCCAGAAGAGCAGCCGGTGATGAGCCAGACCTTGGGCGACATGCTGATTGGAAGTCTTTCCAAGGGCTCGGTGCGACTGGCGAAGAACGAGAATGAGTAAAATTGAGCAAGTGTTTGATGCGCATCAAATTTTGATGCGCACGAAGTGACTGTGAACTGGAAAACTGCAGTACAGTAACTCAACCTGCAAGTGCGACGTCGTGACTGCTCACTTCAGGGGGCGGGTCAATCCCTTCAAGCGCAAACATCGGTGGTGAGGGCAGCCAAAAAGACAGTTGCTCCGGTCGGCATCTCACACGCCACCCGCCCGCGTTCGTCGCCTAACCGAGCAAATTCACTTGGCGGTCGTGGGAGTGAGGTCGGTCCAGCCAGCAATGTCCTGCTCGGCAGTCTGCAGGACCGCGTCAAAGTCGGTCGTGGAGGTGAGGTCGGCCCAGGCTGCGATCTCCTGCTCGGCGGACTGCATCACCACACGCGCGGCGTTGATAGAGTCCTTGCCGAGCGTGAGGCGCGCCGGTAGCACGCGCCCCACGCACCGACCGGTCTTTGTAAGCGCCTCGACGAGCAGCTGCGCCGCCTTGCGTGGGTCACCCGGCTGCTTTCCGCTGCGAGCAGCCAGGAACTGTCGCGTGGGCTCGATGCACGGCGTCATGTCCGCAATCTTCTTCTCCGCTACCACCAGGTTGCCGTAGAGCAGCTGGGTCCGGAACGATCCAAGGTCGACGCACGTGACGTCAATGCCCAGCGGCGCCACCTCGGCGCGCAGCGACGTGGTGATACCGGCGACCGCAAACTTGGACGCCGTGTACCACCCGATGAGCGGCAGCGCACGCCAGCCGCCCATTGACCCGACGTTCGCAATCACACCCGACCGCTGTGCGCGCATGAACGGCAGCACGGCGCGCGTGGTGCGACCGATGCCGAACACGTTCGTGTTGAACTGGTCGTAGATCTCCTTGTCGCTGCACTCTTCCACGGCACCCTCGAGCGAGTACCCGGCGTTGTTGACGAGGATGTCGATCCGACCGCCACCG
>JAASGD010000729.1:0-17294 GCA_023334115.1 Globisporangium megalacanthum | reverse complement strand
CAAACTCACACGCGTGCGGTTTCGGAACGTGTTCGTGTACGATGTGGACGGGAACGCGGTGAAGCAGACAGCACGGCTCGTGTACCCAGAGACCATGTCGTTTGGCGATCTGATGCACCTGAACTTGAAGATCTTGTTGTAAGAGGCGTCAACTGGCGGCTCTCGCTCGGCACACGCAAACGTGGATCCTGCCGCTTCACAGAGGGTCATTAGCATGATAGCCCTAGCAAGGGTAAAGAAAGGCCTAGGCCGAGTAACGGTTGCTAACTCGAAGCCGACCCCTGTATCGTTGCGATTTGGTGCGGAGGAGGAGGAAGTGTTGTGAGGACAATGATGGCAAAGCCACGCGTGGCGGCTAATGATAGCCGTCATTTCGACCTCGGAGCCGCTCGATGAGCCGCCGCACACGCCCCACTCTCGCACTTGACATCGCTGCGTCCCTCGCAAAGGAGTCACCTATCGAAACTGTCCGCTTACTGAAGACGAGCTGCGCCACGTCAAGCTGACATCACCATGTCGGACCGTCGGCCGTCGTACAAGGTTCGCGCCATCGACGGCGACAGCGACGCGTCGATGCACGAACACGCTGTCATCGACGCTTCCAAGAACGCCATTGCTGGCTTCGAGTCATCCGACCCGAGAACCCACAGTCGCCGGCACAGCAACACCGAGTATGTAAACGTGAAGCAGACGCTGCGCTTTCGAGCCAGCACCGCGCTTGTGATCGCGCGCCGTATCGTCATCTTCGCGGCCGCAATCCTCTACCTTCAGACGTGCCTGTCGGCATGTACCGACGCGATTCATGTGCTTCGCGGCAACCAGAATCCGATCATGAACTTCAAACCGTACAAGTCGCCAACGATCGCCAACTTTGTGGGCTCAACGACTCTGCGCGTCAGTCCGCTTCTGGTGGACGTGCTACAGAACGACACGGCTCCACGAAGCGGCACCATGTACCTCGAAAACGGGGCCGCGTCGTTCACCCGATGCAAGAATGTTGCGGTGGCGGACAGGACGTACAGCGACGCGTTCCAGAGGTCGATGCACAACTCGCTGGTCAACGGAGTGGCCTTCAACCTCACGTTCGTCGATCCGAGCGTGAGCCAGCTGATCGTCCCGGTGGTCGACTGCGCGTCGTCGCCGGTTGTGCTGGGCGACAAATCGTCCGTGCGCTTCTACTACTTGAAACGTATGGTCCACGACCCAGACGACGTCCACTTGCTCATCGTGACCATGTCGACGCAGGAGTACATGATCCCAGCGCAGAACGAGCAAGGTGCGGCCGCGATTTCGACTGTCGCCATCATCAACGACCTCCGCGCCAAGACAGTCGAGCACCACTTTGTCCTGTCGCTTGGGTACCCGTTCGCGCACTCAACACTCGAGGTGTACACGCTCGAAGGGACCACGCCCAACAGCTTCTGGCGCCTCAAGGGCGTCCCGCGCGATCCGTCCACTGACTACGCGAAGGTGCTGCTCACAGCGTGCCGAACCGGCTTCTTCGCGTCGTCTGAGAACGAACAGTCGAACATCCGCAACATGATCTGGGACCTGTCGGACGATCCGCTCACTGTGATCTCGACGTGGCAGTGGAGCGGCCGCACCCTCTTGCGTGACTCGTGGGCGTGGGTGCACTTTATCCACCTCCTCCTCGCCTTCGACGTGCTCGTCAACATGCTCGTGCTGCTCATGGTGATCTACCGCAACTTCCGTGCTGGGAAGGTCTGGATCGGCGACGCGTTCGTGGCGGTTTCCACTACGCTCTGGCTCCGGAGCTCGCTCGTCCTCCTCTCGTGGTGGATCAGCGGCTTCTGGTCGCTCATGGAGTTCTGCTACGCGACGGGGAATGTGCTTGCGAACACGCAAGGGTACTTCTTCCACCCGTCGATCATCCGGGCCGACTTCTTAGCGCTGTACTTTAGCTTCATCGGCTTCATCGGGAACGTGCTCAAAGAACGCATCGACCCCGCGCTCACGATCGGGCTCTTCTACATTGGTTTCGAGCAGCGCATCGCGGTCACGAAGCTCTTCACGCGGCTGTCTGCGAGCGCGGCAGCAGCCTCGACCACCGAGTTCGACCTCGCGATGAGCGACACGGACGCAGAGCTCGAGAGCATCAGTCCGCTCCGGTTCTGGTCGCCGCATCACGTCCAGAAGCGCGATCCGGCGTTCGTCATGGCGCTCGTCTTCCCCGTCTTCAGCACGTTCTTGCTCGTGTTTGCGCACGTGGCCGTGCGGAAAGTGCACCGGTACTTCTACCCGGACAAGCTCTTGGTGCAGCGCGTGACCGGGGTCTCCGAAGACGAGGAGCAGCTGCTGAAACTCAAGCACGACCTCACCCAGTTCGAGATCGCGACCGGCGCGGCACTCCAGAACCGCTACGGCGTCGTTGCGGACTACAACAACTGCTTGTACGTGCGGGGCGTGAAGCACGCGTCCGCAGACGGCATCTACAGCAGCGGGTACGTGGTCGCGAACGGCAAGTTCCTGATCCAGACCGACGATCTCATGAGCATCTGGCTCATGAAGCTCCTCCGGCGGCGCTACTGCAACGTCTACGTGTACGAAGTTGACGGCACCGCAGTCAAGCAGACGGCTCGGCTCGTGTACCCCGAGACCATCGCTTACACAGACTTGCTCGCGCTTAACGTCGACAATCTCGCGTAAGGACGAGTTGGAATCGTACGCTACTGTAGAGACAGACACCGCCCAGTAGCAGCACACACTCGCAGACCCACTCCAAGGGAGCAGACGAACCAACGCTTTCTTTCACTGACCATTCGATCTCTCGAGGACTTGACAAGCGGGTACCAAGCAGTCAGTCACTTGCGTCTTGAAACACGAAACGGCTTTGCCACACTTGATACCAGTACCTGCTGCGAACGAGCGGGCGGACGAGCGGAGGATGCCTGGCGCCGCACGATACGAGCGTCACGCTCCGCCGCCGCCGCTGCAGCAGCCGCAAACCCTCAAGCAGATTGCCGCGTCCGTCTTCGACCATCTCCGCAAGTCCACGTTGCGGTCCGGACCCGGCAGTCGCTCGGCAGCGAAGATCGCGGCCGGGAACGCCACGTTCGGACGCAAGAACTCCCGAAACTTCAAGAGCGTTCGCAGCGCCAAGAGCGCCCGCACGGGTGGGAGAGCAGACGATGAAGGACACTGGGAGTACTCGAATCCAGCCCGAGATACCCTGAAACAACACCCGACAGATTCGCACCCGCGCGCTCTAGGCAGAGACGGCGCGAGTGAGATGCAATCCGAGAGCAAGCGCCAGCAGAGTCTCAGGAAGAACGTCGGAGCGAACGAGGGAGCGAGTGGTCAGGGAAGCAAGCGCGACGTGCGAGCAGAAGACCTCTACGGCGGCTACGACAACCTCGGCGGCAATGCTGATGACTTGAACGACGACGACGAGAGCGACGAAGACGACGACGAGGACGACGACGAGGCCCAACTTGAGCAGGCGCTGACCGCTGAAGCCCAAGACGAGCTGGCGTACTTTTCCCAGCGCTTCGGCAGCATCGACCACTTCAAGCTGCAGCGGCGACACGTGATCCACCCACACGGCCGAACGCGGGCATTCTGGGACTCGGTCCTCCTCTTTCTCATCACCTGTGCGTCCATGTCGAATCAGTAGGTGCGCTGGGTTCGGCTCCTCTCTAACTCGGCGTGTTGTGGTGCACTGCTGATATCTACACTGACAGGGGTTCTCGTCGTCGTTCCGTTCGAACTAAGCTTCCTCGAGCTGAGCGCCGGCGTCCGCCGAGATCTGCTACGCTTCGACCTCTGCGTCGACTGCATATTTGCGGCCGACATTGTCCTCAAGTGCGTGGTTGCACCGCGTGTAGCTTGCAGCTTCCGTGTGGTGTGCGTGTTGTCATCACAGTACGCTCACACCCGCGGTCTCTCTCTCTCTCGCCCTACCCGTCAGCTTTAACACCGCGATCGAGCGAGACGGCAAGCTCCACTTCTCTTTCCGCTCCATCTATCGCCAGTACCTGCGCGGTTGGTTCGTCTTCGACGTCGCCTGCACGTTCCCGTTCTACGCGCTTGTCGACCAGAGCGCCTTGTCAGCGTCGCCTCCTGCAGCCACCGAGCATTCGGAGCTCTACAACTTCTTCCGTGTGCTGCGACTGCTGCGTGTCGCCGAACTCCCGCGCGTGCGACGGCGGCTCGAGTACTCGCTGCTCATTTCGTCCAAGGTCGGCCGACTTGGGAGCTTCCTGTTCCTCGTTCTCGCGCTCTCACACGTGTTCAGGTAGCGCGCGCGGCTGCTCGTTCCGGGACAAATTGCGAGTGACAGAACGCCGTCCGAGCTTACCCAATCTCCCCTCTCCCTCTTTCTGTGGGCGTGTGTCGGGGCGATCGCTAGCTGCATGTTTGCGTACCTAGCGTTCGGAGACCACGAGCACCTCGCCGTCGCAGTGGCGAGCGGGCAGCTCGAGAACGCCGACCTTCAGTCCAAGTACATTGCGGCGTTCTACTGGTCCATGATGACGATGACCACAGTGGGCTACGGCGACAGTGCGTGTCCACCCACCCACCCACCCTACGATTGCTCCTTCCTCGCATGCGGGTTGCTACTGACTGACGCGTTCCTGTAGTCACGGTCCGGACAAACACTGGCCGCGTCTTTGCGCTCGCAGCGATGGTCGTCGGTGGTGGCATCTTTGCGTACGGCATCACGAACGTCGTCGCGCTCTTCCAGCAGCTGTACGTCGAAGAGGCCCAGCACCGGCTCCTGATGGACCAGGTGAACTCGTTCATGCACAGCCGCGCGTTGCCCCGCAAGCTCCGCGACGAGATCCGCGCCAACTTCTTCCACATGCGCAAAGCCGCGCGTACCAGTAAGCTCCTGGACGACGCGATCTTCCGGCAGATGTCGCGCACGCTCCAAGCGAACGTCGCGACGATCTTTTGCCAAGAGGTGATGCCGCACGCGTTCCCGTTCCTCGCAGGCTGCAACGCAGAGTTCATCCACGAACTGTACTTGTGTATGACGGTGCGGGTCTTCCTGCCCGGCGAAGACATCATCCGCCAAGGCGAGTACGGCTCCGAGATGTACTTCCTCTCTGTCGGCCACGTGCAGGTGTTCTTGAACCACACAAAGGTCGCAGCGCTCGGTCCGACTGCGTTCTTTGGCGAGTTTGGGATCTTCAACCCGGCCAAGCCCCGGCTCGCGACGATCCAGGCCATGGACTTTAGCGAGACGCACTGCATAGAACGTCGCGACGTGTTTCGGATCCTCGTGAGCCACCCGTTCATGCTCCGGTCGATCCAGTCTCTCGCGGCGCTGCGGTCGCGCAAGGCGCTCGCGATCATGTACGAGAGCGGTGGCAAGTCGCGGACGCTGCTGCAAGGTCTCGCGTCCATGTGGCATCAAGAGGGCGGCATCGTGGGGATGCTGCCGAGAGGCATGGGGATTGAGCACTTGTCAGCGCTGCAAGAGTACTTGCCACCAGAGCCCCCAGTCTCGGCTGCAGCGATGCGACGGGCGTCTGTACGCGCAACGCTTTCCTCCAGCTTCACTGGCACTGACGCGAACGGAGCCTTGAGCACCGGTGGGCGACGCCGGTCCATCGCCCCGTCCTCCAGCAGCGACCTCATCATGGCGTCGTCCGCGCGGACGGCGCGATCGGCTCGACACTCGACCGGCATGGCAGTCGACGCTCCAGGCGCGTCAAGTGAACCGGTGCGGTCGTTGTCGCTGCGGCCCGAGACGCCGTCGCCGCTGTCCACCGCGCCTGGGTCACCGGCAACCACCAGCGACCAAACTCCGCAAGTAAGGTCGTCTCGGCGCAGAATGTCGATCGACAGCACGGACAAGGCGCGCGTGGCCGCCACTGTCGCCACGCTCGGGAAACGCCTGTCGGACAGCGACAGGCTAGGCGAGAGCGGACAACGTGGCCAGCCAGCCACTGCCTCGCCGCCTCCTCCTGACCCTCGCATCGACGTGCTTCTCACCCAGCTACACGACATCGCCAAGCGCCAGGAGCTCCTGGACGACCAGATGCAGGATATTCTGCGTCACCTGGAAGCAGAACCGCCCCATGAGCTCGACCGATTCCGCGAGCAGCACCAACGCAGCGTGGCGGTACCACCGATCGGACGCCTTCGCTCGCAGTACTTTCACCGAGGCGTCGGCATACCGGAGGGGAGAGAGTCGACGCTGGACCTCTGAGAGCACACCAAGCGCTTCAGCATATTAAGCCGCAAGCACCACTACACGTAGTGGACAGCAACCGCGTGAGCTGCGAGAGCCAAGATCAATCTCATCTATCGCATGCTACTGACAGTGTCCGGATCAAATCTCATCTATCGTAGGCTACTTCTCATCTATCGTATGGTACTGACAGTGTCCGGACTAGCCAAAGAGGTCCGCCACTGCCTCATGCTGCGGGATCTCGCCACCCAGCAGCCGCGTGATCCACTGACGCAGCCCATCGGCCGACACGTCGCCATCGACAGGGTACACCGCGATCTTCTTCCCCTTTGCACTGCAGGCGACCACGAACGCTGCAGCAGCCAAGTACAAGCGGGGGAAAACATGAGTATCAGCCTGATACTTTAGTATCAAGCACGAGCGAGTGCACACGAAGAGTCGTTGCGTCGCAAGCCATGGGCGTGTGGGATGAATGCAACCGAACCGCACCAGGTGAACGGTCTCCAAACTGCTTGGTCCACGCCTGTCGCTCCGCTGCCGAACGCGCCTCGAGGTCCATCCAGCAGAACGTCAGCGGATCTCGCTGGAACTCGCTCGCCAAGCGCTCCATAGCGCCGAGTTGCTCTGACGACAGCCGCAATGACAAGCACCAGTTGCACGTGAGCGTCGCTCCACGGCATACAGAGACCCAGTGACATGCCAAGCCTATCAACCCTACCACGGACGCCAGAGAAGCCCCACTTGTGCGTGTCGGACGGGAAGAAGAGGAGCAGGCGCCGGCCGCGTGCGTTCAAGTACGCTGGGTTGAACGCAAAGACGGACGGGGCAAAGACGTTGGCGAGCTGAGTCAGTGGGCTCGACGTCGGACGCGGTTCCTACGGCGCCATTGTGCCAATGACAGCGCGTGGGTGAGTGGCAGCAGTTAGCTCCCGAGCCCACAAGTAGCTACGAGTAGCGTGTGGGGCGACAGACGACCAGAACGACAACGCACGGATGGGTTCTGGACCGTGTCTTCGCTACGACTGCCACGTGCGTGTGGCTGCTGCTGTCGCTGGTTTGTGGCGGCGTCCTCAGGCTTCTGCGACGGGAGAATGACGAAGACCCAGACGAGGAACGCGCCGATCGCGATCGTCACGAACGACACTGGGAACGGCGAGTTCCTGTAGCCACAAGACGTCAGCCATGGTGAGTACATGGGCGCGTGGACAGAAGCGCATTCCTCTGTCGGGTACAGTACGGCGAGGGTCCCCCAGTGACGACGCTCGTCGTCATCCGTACCCATACTATAGTCCAGCAGACCACGTTCTCGTCAGTTTGAGTGGCGCTCTTCGAGCCAGAAGGACAGTAGAGCAAGCCACGCACCTGCTGCTGCTGCTGGTAATAGCGCTGTTGTTGCTGCTGGTGCTGGTAGTAGCGCTGGTGGCGCTGGTGCTGATAGTGGCGCTGTTCTTGCTGGTTTCGTTGCTGCTGCTGGTAAAAGCTGTGGCGCTGGGACGGCGACTGCGACTGCGACCCTGCGAGCGCTTCGTAGGCGGCGCCAATGCGCAGGAACTCGCTCTCGGCGTGTGGGTCGCCTGGGTTCTGTCGCACGCACACGTGCATCCCATAGGGAGCGTGAACCAGCGGACGCCGATGTAGGTACCTCTCCTACGATAGACATGAATACCTTGTCTGGGTGCCACTTGAGCGCCAATTGCCGGTACGCGCGCTTGATGTCGTTCTCAGACGCGCGGCGAGAGACGCCGAGGACTCTGTACGGGTCTTCCGCTGCGGAGGCGCACGCCGCGAGCAGCGCGACCGCGAGCGCGAGCGCAAACGAGCGACGCATACCCATCTGGTCTGGTCCGGTTACACTCTGTCGTCAAAGACCAGGAGGTTACACTTTGCCGCGCGACCCCACAACACCACGCGATAAAAACAAGGGAATACACTCGCATTTTGTTGATTCAAACCAAAAACGCTGAGCCATTTCGTCACGATGGCGTCCGACGGCGGAGCAGCAGACCCGGAGCGGAGCTCGCTGAGCACGTCGAGCGTCGACCGCTTCCTCCGCGACCACGGCTTCGACCTGAGCAGCGCCGGCGGGCTCGAGCTCTCGTCGCTTAGCGTGGACAGCGACGGGGGCGACGCAACCGCCGAGCCCGCTGGAGGCGTCTCGTTCCAGTCTGCGAGCGAGGAAGAGCCGCCCGTGACGCCGCGATTCACGCTGCTCGACGCAAAGGACTTTGACCTCGCAGCAGCGCCTCGAAGCGACGCGCACAGCTCTCATGAAGTGGAGGCAGAGGAGCAACAGTCGGAGATCGTGCTGGGCGGCTCGGGCTTCTCTGGCTTTAGCAGCGGCGCCACGGACGCGCGCTCGCGGATCGCACAGACGCTGCATGAAGAAGGCGCAGTGGCCGCTGCCTCGGCGCTGCGCCAGCGCACACTGTCGCAAGTGCGTCGTCGTGACACTGCGACCGGGTCGCTTCGCTCGTCGTCGCACTCGTCGGGAACGTCGCGGGTCCAGGACGACGAGCTCAGTGACGCGCTCGGCGTTACCACGTCGACGCCTGAGCGCCGGGGGACACGGGACGGGACAGCCAGTGCCCGGCCGCCGCGGTCGTTGCAGCGGTCGCTGTTTCCAGCACCAGAAGACGAGGGCGAGAAGGACGAGAAGGAGGAGAAGGAGGAGGACGAGCGCACAGAGAACGAGGTTGGATCGACACGTCGCAAGTCGCTGGAGCGGCCTGTGGTCCCGACAGCGTCAGTGTCGGCAGCCGAGAGCCGCAGCTCTGTGAGTGAAGCGGACAGCGGCTGGAACGACCTCAACGACCGCCTCCGCAAGCAGGGACTGCCGACGATCACGTTTGAGAGGGTCGACGCGCGTTCGCTGGGGTCCCGGACGGTCCCAGTTCGTGCGTCCTTCGTGGCTCTCGTACAAGACGTGGTGCTACAGCTCGAGCGGAAAGACGAGGTGCGTCGCGTGACGTCCTATGGTGACTGTGTGGGTTGGGTTCGGCTCTCTCTCTCTCTATAGGCTCATGTGGGACTGTGGGACTCTGGGGCTCTCATGCGCTTGAGTAGATCATCCAAGACATTATCCTCGAGTCGAATCGGAACTCACGGGAACAGAGCCGGGCAGAAGGGAGTCTCCAGACCGCTGAGAAGAAGCACGAGGCGACGCAGAAAGCGCTCGAGAGCGCACAGATCGAGATCGCTCGGCTGCAAGTGCGTATCGTATCGTGTGGTTGGGTTGGATTGGCAGCGCTAGTGTCTCCGTCCTCTCACTCTCACTCTCTCATTCCTGGCGTCGGTGTCTGTGTCTCTTGTCATCCGCCTCACAGGACGCGCTCAAGAGAAACAACGAGGCGCACGACGAGCACGCGAAGAAGCTCAAGCAGACGA
Organism: Globisporangium megalacanthum; assembly: GCA_023334115.1. NCBI lineage: Eukaryota > Oomycota > Peronosporomycetes > Pythiales > Pythiaceae > Globisporangium > Globisporangium megalacanthum. Next base: position 7,750 of record JAASGD010000729.1, on the reverse strand, counting down.
GTCTCCACCTCCAGCAGCAGCTCAAGGTCAGCGAGCACCGTGTGAAGGCGAAAGAGGTGCTCGTGGAGCGCATGCAGCTCAAGCTCCAGCAGCAAGCGGACCGGGAGAGTCGCAGTAAAGCCCGCGACCAGCGCGTGTTCCGCCAGCTCCAGCAGCGGGACGCCAAGAAGACGAGCGCGCGCGACAACCAGGCGCTCGAGTTCATCAGCATGTACGAGACTCAACTCGAGGAGCAGCAAGAGGAGATTGGGTACTTGAAGACCCAGGTGGCCGCTCTCAGCGCTGAGCTGCGCGACAAGGAGAACTACATTGCGCGGAAGGCGGCGTGGAGCGCGAACGACAGTAACGACGTGGGAGCCAGCTCGCGTCAGGCGACAGCGGCGCGACAGAGACGAAGCCAGAGCCGACCAGCGTCTGTCGCGTCGGACGACATGCTGCTTGAACGTCTCGAAGCCGCGCGTCGTGAGCAGGAGCTCGCGGCTACGAAGCTCCGGCGACGCGAGACTGCGATGCTCAAGCGCGTGAGCGAGATCGAACGCGAGCTGCTGGGTGCGCACGATGCGATCGCAGAGCTCAAGGAAGAGAACGCGAACCTGGCGCTCGAGGCCGAGTCGCGACCGAGCATCCGCGACTACCGCCTGAGCCAGCGACGGATCCATGAGCTCGAGCGCCAAGTCTCAGAGAGCAAACTCGCGCTCCAGGAGGCGACAGACTTGCACGAACTGCGCCGGTACATGGGCACGAAAGAGCTCGTTGAGCGGGACCGGCTGGACCATCGCTTGCACTTGAACCGCCTCAACGCACTGCCGCGTGAGACCACGCTCGAGGTCGTGAAAGAGGTCTGTCGCGTGCTGAACCTCACCGACATTACGCGCATCACGCCGAGTCTCGAGAAGCTCTGTCGCGTCGTCGCAGCGGTGCCCCGGATGGAGAAGTTTATCCGCGACGTCTGCGGCTTTGTCTTCCTGAGCGGAGGAGCTGCCGACAGCGCACATGCAGACGCACACCCGCCGTTTGAGCTCGAGCGAGTGGTGCCGACACTCCAACTCTGGTCGGCCGAGCGGCGGAAGCTGCACGCGCTCGAGGTGCGTGCTTTTGACGACTGCTGTGTGTGTGTGCTGAGTGCGCATGCTTCTGGCTGGCAGGTGGCTGAGTACTAACGTGCGCTTGGTGGAGCAGGAGTTCAAAGTGGCAGTCGTCAGTGAGCTCTGCAAGCGATCAGTCGGACCGGGTGTGCTGTCGAGTGAGGCGGAAGGTAATAACGGCAGTGCGCCGAGCCAGTCGCCGACACTCTCGCGAGCCGTCCACGCCGTCGCAGAGCTCGTTGAGCTCGAAAAGAACGTGCTCCATCACCGCGAGATCTACAGCCAAGCTGCGACTGAGATTGAGGTGCGTGGTTGCACGTTTGCGTCGTCAATGTCGCCTCCTTTGTGCTCACGAAGTGCTCGCAACCGTGTCGACAGCGCCGTCCGAGCGTGCTTGTGAACCAGATTGTGCGCCACTTCTCGCACCTCTTCCACGTCAAGAGCGTCGAAGGCGTCCTCCCGAAGATCAACGTGCGTTTGCTGAGACGAGCGTGGCGTTCGTGTCAGCACCCTCCCTCTCTCTCTTTCTCTCTCTCTTTGCTGATTCTGTGTGCTGTGTGCTGCGAACAGGAGATCTTTCTGTTTGTGAACGAGATGGAGAACTTCCTCAACGTCATTCGCGGCCTTCTGCAACTCAGTACGTACCTCTCTCAGACTCACGACGCACTCACTGTCGCTGTTATTTCCGTCTCTAATGGACGTCCTCCTCACTCTCACTCCCCGCTGTCGTTTCTCCCACAGAGGCCCAGACGTCCGTGACAGCGTGTCTCAATGCGATCCGAGACAAGCTAGAGAGCGACGAACCGACAGGCCCTGCGACCGAGAACCGCCCTCCGAACCGGTCGCGCGAGCCGAACTTTGTCGTTGAGAAGTCGAGTCCGCGCGACCCCAGCGGTCTCTCGCCTGGCGGGAGCAACCTCACTGGCGTCCGTCAAGTCCGCGAGATGACGATCCTCGTCCGTGCGCTCAAGCGCGAGCTTGGTGCTGCAAGCATTCAGGAGATTCTGCCCCGCACGAAGCGCCTGATGGAGCTGCTGAGCCTGTCGATCCACAACCACAGCAGGTTCGAGGACGATGGTGACGAGTAGCGTAGAGGAGGAGAGGGCAAGCGGCTGCAAGAACGGATTGATGGGAAGGGAGGGGCGATATGGTGCCATTCACTCTCTTTACTTTGTCTGGGATACGTTGGTGTTGTTGTCGTCAGCCGGGGGTGTTTCACGCGCACAACGCGGTCGGCGACGGGAGCTCTTCGTACTTGGGCGTCTCCAGGTGCACGCCCGAGACGTCGCGCTCGGCAGTCGGCTGCCGTCGAGCAAGGCGCCGCTGGAGACGAGCGACTGCGGCTTTGAGCGACTCGCGCTTCGGGTGGTACACAGCGCAGAGCCCGAGCTGGAGCGCGCAAAAGCCCGCGTTAACGACCGCTGGGGCCGTGACGAGCGGGTCGTCGAGCAGGCAGCCGTAGACGATCCAAACCGCGTTGCTGACTGTACCGACGCCGACCATTGCGAGCGGGATCGACTCGGCGCTCTTTGTCCGTACGACAGCAACGACAGTCGCGAGCGGCGAGGCGTAGAGCAGCGCGCCGTAGAAGATGGCGAGCGCGCCGACAGAGTTGGGGACCACACTGGTCGAGTGGAGAAGCGTGGGGCCGGCGATTGCAAACGCAATGGCTGCGAAGTTGAGCGCAAGCGCGGTCACGCTGAGTTTGAGCACGTACGCTTGCTGGTCGTGGGCGTGCGTGTAAAAGACGCTTAGGAAGACGACGCTGAGTGCGCTACCGACCGCGTACGTGGCCATCAGCGGGAAGTACTCGTGGACAGCAAAGCCGTAAAGCATCCTAGACACCGAAGGTAGAGGAGACGCGAGTCCGTCAGCGAGAGAACGAACCAAACACACACGCACAGCTCCAGCAGGCACGCGAGACGCGTCGCGAGTAAAGATCGAACCACGTGTGGTTGTACAGCCACTGGGCCACGAGCGGCAGCGCCGGCATGCACCCGACAGCTCTACGCGCGTGGATGCGACGCATCTCGGCCGCCGGACTCAGACACATGATAAGCGCCGTGACGGACGCGAAGACGCGAACGACGGCTGCTTCCGCCATTGCTAACGCTGAGCGGGACTGAGGGCCACGAAAGCAACGAATTGTGCTCTCATCCAAGCAGAAGTCGAGCAACCTCCTGTTCTCTCGACCTTCTGGCCAAGCCGCCTTCTGGCATGCATGCATGCAAGCAGATCCGCCTCTGGCGTATCCGTCATCCGACGTTTCAGACACGATCGTCACTTCAACTTCAACCTGCGATACATTATTTCAATAGGCGACAAGTCCTCCCAAGGACCTACTCTTGTCTCGCTCGACTAGGACGAGATGGAAGTGGCTGGTGGAGCCGTTGGCGGTGGCAGCGCTGGTCGCATCTGGTCCAGTAGACTCGGTGCCTCAAGCGTGATCCTCGATAGCTCCGCTTCGACAGGGATCGAGACAGCGTCTCCCTCGCCCTCGACCAGCTCTCCTCGTGGTGTCACCATGGACGAGAACTGGAAGTCGTACTTGCCGTTGCTTGGACTCGGGATCGTCGTCGGCAAGTCCGAGCCACCGCCCGTAGTAGCAGCAGCTGGCACACCCCAACCTCCGCGTGGGCGGTACAGGAAGTACAACACGATCTGGATCGAGCCAATGACGATGTTGACGCTCGCGGGCACAACCAGCACGAGATCCGAGACGAGGACGCCGTAGATGACCCACAGCGCGTTGTTCACGACACCGACAATGCACATTGTGATCGGAATCGACACTGACGACTTGGTCTGGACGACACGCGAAAGCGTCGAGAACGGTGACGCGTACAGTAGCACGCTCGATGCGATCGCAACGCAGCCGACCGCCTGCTTCGCTGTGTCAGTGGACTGGGAGAGCACGCCGCGCTTAGCTAGCACTGCGTAGATAGTGACGACCGCGTTGCACACGAGAGCGACACTCGTGGTCTTGATCACGAGCGTGCGCTGCGTCGAGTAGCGAAAGTACACGGCGATGAAGCAGATGTTAAACACGCTGCCCACTGCGTACGTCACGAGCAGTGGGAACGTGTCGTCCGTGACGTATCCGTAGAGCATCCTGGAGGCAGCGAGAGCGAGAATGCGACGGTGAGAACACGTGAGCAGCACACAACCCATGAGCACTAGAGCGGTAGACGCACCACATGTGATCGCACGCCCAGAGAGCGACGAGTGGCAGGACGGACGTCTGGTCCGTGTGGCGCTGCTTGTGGATCTTGTAGAGCGCGGTCGCGGGGCTCATGCACATGTAGAGCGCCGACAGCGACGCCAGGATCTTGATTGCGAGCTCGAAGTGGTCGGTCATGGCGATCGAAGAGGTGTGAGAGATTCAGGTCTTGCGAGCGTGAAGGGCAGGGACGCTGGACAGCTCGGGGCGTCTGGGCTTGGTCAGGACTCGGGGAGTTGGAGAATGAGTGGCCTGACATTGCTTTGCTCCAAGATGGAGAACGACGTCGGGTATGTTGCTGTTGAGGGCCAGGTGGCGGCGGTCTACTTCTTTCTCCTCCATGCTCAGGACGCTCGAGATTCAGGTTGCTGCAGCTGGACGGACAATTGGTAACTCCTGTCTGTCTGCTGACTGACTGACGGCAGAAATCGCTCGGACTTCACGTTGAGCCTCGCAGGGCTGGTGAGGACGGCACGGAATCCCACAGCAGCAAGCAGTCCTCGAGGGTGGAGTGTTCATTTTCGAATAAGAGAGATTTTCTACCTGCTTCGTCTCATGTCGATGAAATTCGCCTCGGCCTCGCAGACTACCACGAGAGAGCAGGAGGGACCGCCAGCATTTGACACGAGATTCGCGCCGTCGCAGCACCATGTCGAGGCACATTGCATTCACGCGCCACGTGAGTCACAGTATCCCGACTATCCCAAGGAGAGAGCGCGTCGAGTCGTCGTCACCGTCGCCAGCGTGAAAATAACTGACTCAGCGGAGGAGCCGTCAAGGCGAAACGCAAGCGGTCAAGCGCTTGCTCCTGGACAAGCAGACGACGATGATGGCGCGTGCTGTCCACGTTCTTATTTCGACTGGTTGCTTGCGTTGGCGTGCGCTGTTGCTGTTGCTGTTGCTGTTGCTGCTGCCATGGACGTATGCGCGTCCACCCATTTCACTCGAGCGAGAGGACGATACTGATCCAATGGCGGCGACTACTACAATACGCAAAGAACCGCTTCTTCTCGCCCGCCTGCTCGATGCCGAGCAAAGCGCAGTGGAGCAGCAGCTCGCCCTCTACAAGCGCAAAGCGGCTGTTGTAAAGGCGCTCGTCGCTTGGTACGATGCGGAAGCTGGAGCCAGTAGCGCGAATCGATCAGGCACGCGGTCGATGAGTGGAACGCAGGCGAGTCGCTCCGAACTCCTCAAGCTGAGCCGACAACGTGCGCGTGGTCAGCAACACCAGCGCGCACCCGACCAGCTCTTTAGCGACTGGTTCGAGCGCCTGGGTCCGTACTACCCTCCTGTTGACCAGCACTCGTCGTCGTCTCCCCATGACCAAAGAATAGCCGACAGCGGAGACACGAGCGGCGCCGGCCAGTACCGCGTCGATCTCTTCTCGTTCCGACCGATCGCGAGCATCGGTTCAAAGAAGAACAGCCAGCACACTCAGCGCGTGGGCTCTGCGTACCCAGCGACGGAAGCATCGACCGCGTCACTTCCACTGCTCCAGTTCCTCACGGTCCTCGACATGGCGTCGGGTCGGCTCGATCTGCTGCACCCATTGACAAAGCAGGTCGTGTGGCAGCACAGCCTGTCATCGACAGCGCACACGTCTCCGATCGCCGACTACTTCTTCGTCTCGGAGCGAAAGTCGTTCTTCGCAGTGTTGAGAGAGAACGGCGAAATGAGCTTGTTCAGGCTCCGTGTGCTGCACAACCGCCGCCTGCTCTCTGGAGACCACCGCCACTCGAGTCGGAGCGAGCGCGCAGTGTGTTTGAGAGCGTCTGGGGCGAGTCTGTCGGTGACTACCGGTGCGTTGCCAGAGTCTATGACGACGCCACTGTGGGCGGTCGCTGCAAGCACGACCGCGCCTGCTACCAACCACCTGCACATCGACTTTGAGCTCGTGTTTCGCGCCGATACCAGCAACCATCGAGCAGGCCGACACGGCCGCGCAGGCAAGATCACTGTTGTCTCGCTCTACAGCAGCGCGTACGTCCTCGTCTCTGCGTCAGACGGCGCGCTGTCGTTCTTCAACGCAGAGAACGGATCGCTCCTCAAGACTATGCCGGCTGGCGAGGCTCCGAGCCGCGTCACGCACTTCAAGGCGCTAACGTCAGGTGTCGCGGCGCTCGCAGTCGGTAGCCGCATCCGCTTCGTCAACGCAGCCGAGCAGAGCGTATTGCACGGCGTGTCGTGCGACGTCGGCGCTATGGACACGATCACGAGCGTTGAGAGCGACCCGTGGCACCACGCGGTGCTCTACGTCGGCACCACCAGTGGCCGCGGACTCGTCTTTCGCCTGCTCCACTTCGATCGCGCACGCAGATTGAGCGACGACGCTGAGCGCTCGACTGAGCAGAGACGCGACCGGAAGCAGCCCGCGTGCGTGCTAGTGGGACAAATGTGGCCGCCGACAGTGCGTGTACCAGCGCTGCATCAGCCGACACTGGCGTCTCCGGTTTTCGTCCGCACAATGCCGGGCTACCTCGTCGTGGCGACGCGTGCGCAGGTTGCGCTGTTCGAGACAAGTGCGGACGGGGTTGAGATGCCTCGGTACATTACCGAGCTGATATTACCGTCTACAGCTCTCTCACTGATGCCGGAGCGGATTGTAGCGCTGTCGATCTCGCGAGATCCACTCGCGCACCCTGCAGCGCTCGCAGTGTACGTACTTGAACCTTCCAGTCGGGGGACAAACAGTACATCGTCAGCGGCGTCGCTCGAGAGCCGACTTCGTGTGGACGTGTACGGCTCGCTGCTACCACCACCGATGTCGAGTCTCGACCTTGGTTGGCTGCGCGCTCCCGTCATGCTGCTCTGCGCAGTTGCGGTCATGTACTGGCAGCAACGCGGTGCCAACGACAACTACGGGCGAGCGGGTGACTTTGATATGAGCGCATTCGCGAGGATGGCAACGGCTCGTGGACAGCTGCATCCGTATCAGCGACACCAGCACTGAGCACGTCGCGCCAGTTGGCACAGAGAGACCTTCTACCGGTTCTGACGGCTGACAACAAGTGAGCGAGATCCGACAGGTTCAGTGTTGTCACTGGCGTGGCTCTCGTCGATCATATTGCAATACTGTACAACCTGCGGTCTGTGGTCTGTAGGCATACTGTACGTGCTGGCTGCTGAAAGTTCGTGGTCGCGGTTGTGAGCGACGTCTCGAAACGCTCAGAATCCCTCCCGCACATGTTCTACGAGGACGAAGGTACACCGTGTACCTTCGTCCTCGTAGGTTCAAGCGGTGACGAGAAAAACTCGGTTTCTGCCAAACTCGTCTGTTGCTGATGTGTTCATCATGCATGTGATTGTGTGAAGATAGCCCGAGAAGAGCGACCGAGACACTAGGTTACAGGCTGCATCATGTTGTTGCTATCCTCCGCTGTGCTTTGTATTGTACTAGAAGGGGCCTTCAGCAGCATCAAAGCCCAGTGAGTCCAGCAAGTCCAGT